>VIYQ01002963.1:0-48044 GCA_009928355.1 Chlorella sp. CH2018 | reverse complement strand
CGGCGGCGGCGGCGGCGGCGGTGCAACCGGCTCGCCGAAGTTGTAGGTCAGGCCACCCAGGATGCTGTGCGACCGGAAACGACCGTCAAAGCCACGGTTCGCCACGTCGACCAGCTTCACGTTGCTGGCGTTGAAGAAGCGATACTTCAGCGTTGCATCGAGGTTGTCGGTCAGCGGTGCGCGAACGCCCGCGATGCCCTGCCATGCGAACACGGTGTCGGAGTCATCGAGGAAGCTGCCACGCTGGTTCAGCGCGATACGCGACTTGACGCGCGCCACGCCGACACCGCCGCCGATGAAGCCCTGAATGCTGTCGTCGTCGCCGAAATCGAGCAGGCCATTGACCATGAAGCTCAGCGCCGAGGTACGGCCGCCAGCGAAGTCATAGGTGCCCGGAGCCGCGATACCCGGCCCAGCCGCGCCGAGAACGGGCGTACCGACGGTCGACGAATAGCCGTCAACCACAGCCGACTTGTAGGCGACTTCGGCTTCCAGGCGGAAGCTGCCAAAGTCGTAACCGGTCACGCCACCGACGTCATAGCCGTACTTGCTATCGACGGTGCCGGTGCCGCTGGTGGCGGCGGTGATGTCGTACTCGATGTCCTCGACGATCATCCCACCGAACTCGGCGCCTACGTACCACGCGTTATCGCGGGCAAGTGCAGGCGAGGCGAGTGCGGTAGAAGCGAATGCCAGAACTACGGCAAGCTTCCGCATAATATTCCCCTTTCCATGGTGTCACTACGGACAGCGCTAACTCAGTAAAGAAGGGATAGTTTCCACGCAAGACGACAAAAAGAAGCGACTGTTGCGGGTTTGCCACACCCCTATCGGGCGATCAAACCGTGCGCCCGAAGCGCCTCCAGAACAAGGGAAAGCGTGGCCCGGGCGGCGGAATCGACGTTAGTTCCGTTGGTTGCGTCGGCGATGGCGGGCTGTTGCGTCGTGAGCACGCGGGTTCCGCCGACGAAAACACCGGTTGTGTGCACTGCCCCGGCCACCCATTCACCGTTTCCAAAGCGCGCGATCACCCCGCCCTCGCGGCACGCCACCACCATGCCGTCGCGCGGGCCAACGAAGCGCCAGCCGCCCGCCGTCCATCCCGCCAGCGCCAGCGCCTGTCCCGCCCAGTCGCCGACAGGTTCCGCCCCGACGATCCAGCATTGCCCGTCCACCGGCGCGCTCGGCGGCACATCGACCCCGATCGCCTCGACGCAGGCGTGAAGGGCAAGATCGATCAGCGCCAGCGCTTCATTGTGGTCGAGTTCCTTCTGCGCCTGTCCGGCATGCAGCAGCGGCAGCGCCCAGCGCGCGGTGGTGTTCACCATCATTCATCATCTCCCAGGGTCAGCGTTGCGGGCGAGGATGCGCCGAGGCTGCCGATCTGCCGCACCGCGGCCCGCAGCGGCGCGCCGTTCAGCGCGCTCAGCGGCACCGTCACGTACGGAACCGCCGTCACGACAATGTGGCTGGCGATCGCAGTGGTGACGGTAACCTCATAGGCCCCGCGCTCTTCGCCAAGCGGCACGTCGACATGGTCGCGCCACCACCAATCGACGCGGCTGCGGCGGCGCCAGCGCAGGGCGAGCGTCCCCTCGCGGATGTCCGCCGACAGATGCACCGGCGCCAGCGGAAGGCTCGCAGCGCCGGTCAGCCGCACCGCGGCCTCCACACCTTGCTCATCCCCGACCCCCCGCGCCATGACGCGCACGGTTCCACCGGCGCCCGTGAGAGGAAGGATCCGCAGCATCGCTTCCCGCTCCAGGATCACGAAGCGATCCCCGGGTGCCAGCAAGGCCGGCGTCGTCCCGAACCGTCCGCGCCACAGATCGGAGAGCCGCCAGCGACACGCCCCGACCTGCTCGACGCTTCCGAATTGCAGCAACTCGTCACCGACCAGCGCCAGGTTCCCGCCGCGATCCAGCCCTGCCGCGTCCATACTCGTCAGCATCATGCCGTCATGCGCCAACGATACCTCGATCACGGTGCGGCGATCGACCAGCGTGGCGGGCGCGGCCGATGCTGCGGCCACGATCGTGCCGATGGTTCCGGCGGCCGGCGTTGCCCCCGCCGCCGTCCAGCTCGCGCCATCGTCGATGCTGTGATGGATCATCGCGCGTCGCCAATGCGGCGTGCTGCCCGCCGCGACGACGGCGATCGTCGGACCGGCGCCCTCCCCCATCATGGCGGGCAGTTCCGCGACGTGCACGATCGTCTGCCCCGCCGGCACATCCACCTGGCGAAGCGCCCGCCCGGACGCGGCCGGCAGCGCAACCACCGGCGGCGGCAAGGCCACCAGCTCGATCGTCACGGCAAATCGCTCGATCTCCACCGATCGCACACGCCACGCCCCCGCCTCGCCGGACAGCGACACCACGCTTCCCGGCAACACGTCAACCGTCGCGATGTCCGTGACGATCCGCCGCGTGGCGCGCGCGCTGGAGGTGCGCGCCAGCATCGTCTCTGCCACCGCCCGCGCGCGCTCCGCCGGCAGCGCCGCAGCAAGGTCAATCGACATCGCCGCCCCAAGCGCGCCAGGACGAACCGCGCGCTGCACCCCCGCCTGCCAATCACGCGCCGGATCATAATGGCTGACCGTCATGGCGTGCGGCGCGCGTGCAGGCGGCGCGATCCGCCGCTGCCCCGCTCCCCCCGCCAGCATCCGCGCCGGCGCGGGGTCACCGCGCCTCGCCACCCGGTCACCGATCGGAACAAACCAGGCACCCGCGACCTCGGCCAGCGTCTCGATCACCGACCGGACACTGTCGCCATAGGCGGAAAAGCCATCGATCGGCAGCATCGCCGCCTCGTCGCCCGGCACGCTCGCGATCACCGCGGGCGCCAGTGCCTGCGCGATCGTAGCGGCGGGCAGCAATGGCGACCTGCAACTGGCGGTCGGCATGTTGCAGCGGCATCGCGCCGCCGATGGCGGGCGCAGGGGGCAGGTGCTGCCGGTCCGCATGCCGACCGAGGCGGAGAGCGACGCGGCGCTGAAGCGCGCGCTCGACGGGCTGGCCAGGCGGGGGGCGGCGTCATGAGCGACGATCTGCTGCTGAGGCTGGCGCTGCTGCCGCCGGACGAGCGCGACCGGGTGATCGCAGAACTGTCGATGCCGATGAAGGTGGAGCTGGCGGGGCGCTGGCACACGTTCGCGCATGGGGGACAATATGAGCCGGAGGAGGCGTGGCGCGTGTGGCTGGTCCGTGCGGGGCGCGGGTTCGGCAAGACGCGCGCCGGGGCGGAATGGGTCAATGGCGTCGCGCGGCGGGTGGCCGCCCGATGCCCGTCGCGGCCGCGCCGGGCTTGCGCGCCGTGATTTGCGCGGCCTCACCCGCCGTGGCGCCTCGCACGGCCCGCCGGGGTCGCGCCGGATCGGCAGTCCCGTGCTCCCGCGCGCCGCTGCCGCCGATGCGCACGACCCCCTCCGCTGCGCCCTTGTTCATCGCGCCTCTCCCCCGCTGCCGTGGACGTCCCGCCATTCGGACAGGCCCCCAAACGCCGACGGGCCGGGAGCGACAGGGCCTACCCCTGCACTCACCGGCCCGTCGCCGCATCGAGCTGGCGGCGCTGCCCAATTGCGCCTGCACTTCCTCGATGTTCCTGTTTTGTACACATACAGCGTCGCGCTGTCAAGCGCGTTTCGCTTGCCCTTGGCCGCGCCCCCGCGCAGGAACCCTCGCGAATGTCTGCGGGGAGGACGAATGAGCAGCTATGACGTGGTGATCGTCGGTGCGGGCCATGGCGGTGCTCAGGCCGCCATCGCGCTGCGCCAGGCGAAGTTCGACGGCACGATCGCGGTGATCGGCGCGGAGCCGGAACTGCCCTATGAACGCCCGGCTTTGTCGAAGGAATATCTCGCCGGCGACAAGGCGTTCGACCGTATCCTGATCCGCCCGGAGGCCTTCTGGCAGGAACGCGGCGTCGACATGCTGCTGGGCCGCGAAGTCACCGCCGTCGATCCCGCCGCGCATCGTGTCACCACCGCTGACGGCGCGACGATCGGCTATCGCCATCTCATCTGGGCCACCGGCGGCAGCCCGCGCCGTCTCGCCTGCGCCGGCAATGATCTCGCCGGCGTCCACACCGTGCGCACCCGCGCCGATGCCGACCGCATGATGGCGGAGCTTCCCGGCGTGACGGACGCGGTCGTCATCGGCGGCGGCTATATCGGGCTGGAGGCCGCGGCCGTCCTCGCGAAGTTCGGCAAGAAGGTCGTTCTGCTCGAGGCGCTCGACCGGGTCCTCGCCCGAGTCGCCGGCCCCGACCTGTCGCGCTTCTACGAGGCGGAACATCGCGCGCACGGCGTCGACGTTCGGCTCGGCGTCGCGGTCGACTGCATCCTTGGGGAGGACGGCCGCGCCACCGGCGTTCGCCTCGCCGACGGCAGCGTGATCCCCGCGCAGCTCGTCATCGTCGGCATCGGCATCATCCCCGCGGTCGAACCGTTGCTGGCCGCCGGCGCGGTCGGCGGCAATGGCGTCGCGGTCGACGCGCAATGCCGCACCAGCCTGCCCGACATCTTCGCGATCGGCGATTGCGCGCTCCACGCCAACGGCTTCGCGGAAGGCGCCAACATCCGGCTCGAATCGGTGCAGAACGCCAACGATCAGGCCAATGTCGTCGCCAGGACGATCGCCGGTCAGGACGCCGCCTATCACGCGGTGCCGTGGTTCTGGTCCAACCAGTACGATCTGAAGCTTCAGACCGTCGGCCTCTCGATCGGCCATGACGCCACTGTCCTGCGCGGCGACCCCGCCGCCCGCAGCTTCTCGATCATCTACCTCAAGGCCGGCCGAGTCATCGCGCTCGACTGCGTCAATTCGGTCAAGGATTACGTCCAGGGGCGAAAGCTCATCGAAACCCGCGCCGCGCCCGATCCCGCGCGACTGGCGGATGCGGCGACCCCGCTGAAGGAACTCACCGCCTAGCCGCCACCAACGAAAAAGGGGCGCCGGCAAATTCGCCAGCGCCCCTTTTCCTGTGTCGCCCGGGCGACCCGATCAGATGTGGATCGGCTTGCCCTGCACCGCCATCGCGGCTTCCTTGATCGCTTCCGAATGGGTCGGGTGCGCGTGGCAGGTGTAGGCGATGTCCTCGCTGGTCGCGCCAAACTCCATCGCCTGCGCCGCCTGCGCGATCATTGTGCCCGCGACGCTCGCGATGCACCACACGCCCAGCACGCGATCGGTCTTGGCGTCGGCGATCACCTTCACGAACCCGTCCGGCTCATGGTTGGTCTTGGCGCGGCTGTTCGCCATCATCGGGAACTTGCCGACCTTGATCTCGCCCTTCTCCTTGGCGGCTTCCTCGGTCAGCCCGACGCCCGCGATCTCCGGCCAGGTATAGACGACCGACGGGATCACATCATGATTCACGATGCCATGCTGGCCCGCGATGTTCTCCGCAACGGCGATGCCCTCGTCCTCGGCCTTGTGCGCCAGCATCGGCCCCGGAATGACGTCGCCGATCGCCCAGACACCCGAAACCGAGGTGCGGAAATCGTGGTCGGTCTCGATCTGGCCGCGGTTGTTCGGGGTGAGGCCGATCTTCTCCAGCCCCAGGCCGTCGGTGTTCGGCTTGCGGCCGATCGACACCAGCACGCAATCCGCCTCGATCGTCGATGCCTCGCCGCCAGCGGCGGGCTCAACGGTCAGCGTGGCCTTGTCGCCGTTCACGGCAACATTGGTCACCTTGGTGCCCAGCTTGAACTCGATCCCCTGCTTCTTGAAGATCTTGTTGGCTTCCTTGCGCACGTCCCCGTCGAAGCCCGGCAGGATCTGGTCGAGGAACTCGACGCACGTCACCTTGGCTCCCAGGCGACGCCATACCGAGCCAAGCTCCAGCCCGATCACGCCGCCACCGATGACGACCATGTGCTCGGGAACCTTGGGCAGTTCCAGCGCGCCGGTCGAATCGACCACCACCTTCTGGTCGATCGTCACGCCCGGCAGCGGGGTGACGCTGGATCCGGTCGCGATGACGATGTTCTTCGCCGTCACCTTCTGCCCGTCGACGATGACACTGTGCGCATCCTCGAAGCTGGCGCGGCCCTTCAGCCACGTCACCTTGTTCTTCTTGAAGAGGTATTCGATGCCGCCCGTCAGGCTCTTCACCGACTCGCGGCGCTGGCCATGCATCGCGTCGAGGTCCAGCTCCGGCGTCACCTTCACGCCCATCTTCGCCATCGAGCCATTGGCCGCCGCATCGAAAAATTCGCTCGCGTGCAGCATCGCCTTCGACGGGATGCAGCCGACGTTGAGGCAGGTGCCGCCCAGCGTCTCGCGGCTCTCGGCGCAGGCGGTCTTCAGGCCCAATTGTGCCGCCCGGATCGCTGCGACATAGCCACCCGGACCGGCACCGATCACGAGAACGTCATAGTCGAATTCGTCAGCCATCGGGTGCACTCGCCTCTGGATTAGGGAAACCGGCTGCGACATAGACCCTCGTGACGGGGGTGCAACCCCGCGAGCGACTTAGGAGAGGCCGGATGGACCTGACGTGGAGCCCCGAAGAACGGGCGTTCGAGGCGGAGGTGCGCGATTTTCTCGCCACCGCGCTCACCCCCGATCTGCAACGCGCCGGCCGCCTCTCCACCAGCGTCTATGCCGATCACGAAGCCAGCATGAAATGGCAGCAGATCCTGGTCGAAAAGGGCTGGGCGGCACCGCACTGGGCGCCCGAACACGGCGGCACCGACTGGACGGTGGCACAACATTACATCTGGAACCGCGAGCGGATCGCCGCCGGCGCGCCCGGCCTGTCCCCGATGGGCATTTCGATGGTGGCCTATGTCATCATGAAATACGGCACGCCCGAGCAGCAACGCTTCTTCCTGCCGCGCATCCTGTCGGGCGAGATCTTCTTCTGCCAGGGCTATTCCGAACCCGGCTCGGGCAGCGATCTGGCGTCCTTGCAGACCAGCGCCATCGAGGACGGGGACGACCTCATCATCAACGGCCAGAAAGTGTGGACCACCCACGCCAATGAGGCGAACTGGATCTTCGCACTGGTCCGCACGTCGAAGGAAGGCCGCCCGCAGCAGGGCATCACCTTCATCCTGATCGACATGACGACCCCCGGGGTGGAGGTCCGCCCCTTCACCATGGCCTCGGGCGAGCAGATCCAGAACGCGGTCTTCTTCACCGACGTGCGCGTGCCCAAGGCGAACGTGATGGGGGAGATCGACCGCGGCTGGAGCGTCGCGAAATATCTTCTCGAATTCGAACGCGGCGGCAATGCCTACGCCCCCGCGCTCAAGGCCCGCGCCGACGCCATCGCCCGCTATGCGGCGGAAACCATCGGCAGCGACGGCGCGCCGCTCCTCGATGACCCGGTTTTCGCCACCAAGCTCGCCCGCGCGCGGATCCGCGCCGACGTGCTGGAGATCATGGAACTCCGCCTGCTCTCGGCCGCGGACGACGATGGCAGCGTCGGCGCCTTGTCGTCGATGATGAAGATCATGGGCACCGAACTCGCCGGCACACTGACCGAACTGACCATGGAGGCGGCGGGCGACCGCGGCCTCGTCTATCAACCCCACGCCACCATGCCCGGCGGCCCGGTCCCCCGCCACACGCCGCCAGCGGACGGCTATGTCTCGGGCGAGGAATGGCACGCGCTCGCGCCGCTGCGCTACATGAACGAGCGCGCTGGCCCGATCTATGCCGGCTCCAACGAGATTCAGCGCAACATCATCGCCAAGCAAGTGCTGGGGCTCTGACCAAGCCCCCCGTCCCGACCGCATGAAAAAAGGGGCCCCGGCCTGCGCCGGAGCCCCCTTTCGCTAGCTCGGTGCGGGGATCAGAAGTGCCCGATCACGCCCAGCATCGGGCGCACCGTCTCGAAGTCGCCGGTGGTGGCGATTTCGGCGCGGATGCGAATGCCTTCCTTCTTCACCAAACCGTCGAGGCCGATCGCCGACGGGCCGAACTCGCCGCCGATGCCGTAGGAGATACGGCCATAGTCGCGGCTGTCGTTGCCGTAGCGGTCGAAGTTGACCCAGCGATAGCCGGCCTTGACGTAGATGAGGCCGGTCTCACCAGCGCGCGCGCCGACCCGGCCGTGCACGCCATATTCCCAGTCGATGTCGCCGGTGAAGCCCTTGGCCGCATTGCCCTCGACGCCGACGAAGAAGCTGTTGAGCGGCACGTTTACGCCGACCACGCCCTCGACCAGGCCGCCCTTCAGACGGTTGCCCGGCTGCGACACGGGAATCCCGCCGCCCGGTGCGCTCTCGAAGCCTTCATAGCCGCCCAGCACGCCGACATAGGGATCGATCCCGAACGCGCGCGAACCGTCGCTGGTGGTCTCCTGCGCCGCAGCAACCGACGGGATCACAAAAGCGGCGGCAACGGCCGCCGAAAGCAACTTCTTCATCACAATACCTTATCACGAGGCCGCCGCTTGATGCGCGGTCCACACGTTCAAACCGTCAGGGTTCCCGCAAGTTGCTGCACTTGCGAGACAAAGAAATCATGTTGCATTGCAGCAACACCACTGTGGCCGAAACGGGACGACCTAGAACAGCCGCCCGCCGTCGGGCACCGCCAGCGTCGGCGCAGCCAGCACCACCTTGCCCGCCGCGTCGGGAAAGCCGAGCGTCAGCACTTCGCTCATCACCGGGCCGATCTGCCGCGGCGGGAAGTTCACCACCGCCATCACCTGCCTGCCGACCAGATCCTCGGCGGCATGGTTCTCGGTGATCTGCGCCGACGATTTCTTGCGCCCGATCACCGCCCCGAAATCAATCACCAGCTTCAGCGCCGGCTTGCGCGCTTCCGGGAACGGCTCGGCCGACACGATCGTGCCGACGCGAATGTCGACCTTCAGGAAATCGTCGAAACTGATCGTCTCGGCCGCCGGGGCGCCGGCATCATGATTGGCGTGCATCAGAAATCCGGGTTCTCGTAATAATCAGGCGGCTCGATCCCGCTCATCCGCTCGGCCAGCAAGGGCCGGAAGCTGCGGCGGCTCTTGAACGCCGAATACCACGCCTTGGCATGGGTATGCCCTGACCAGTCAATCCCGCCGAGATAATCCGCGACCGAGATATGCGCCGCGGCGGCAAGGTCGGCGAGGCTGATCGTCGCGCCCGCCATCCATTTGCGATGGTCGAGCAGGTAATCGATGTAATCGAGGTGGCCGATGGCGGATTTCATCGCCTCGCGCAGCCGCGCCGCGTTGGGCGACTGGCGCAGCACCAGCCGCTTCACCATCCGCTCCTCGATCAAGGGCTGGCTGACGTCGCGGAAGAATTGCGCGTCGAACCAGGTCGTCAGGCGGCGGATCTCGGCGCGATTTGCGGCCGATCCGTTGATCATCGCCGCGCGATCGACCGTCTCCTCGAAATATTCGCAGATCGCCATCGAATCGATCAGCACCGTGCCGCGCTCGCCATCCACCATCACCGGCGTCTGCCCGGCGGGGTTCAGGTGCAGGAACTCGTCCCGCCGCGACCACGGCATTTCCCGCACCAGCTCATAGCCGACGTCCTTCTCGCCCAGCAGGATGCGGACCTTGCGGGTGAAGGGACACAAAGGAAATTGATGGAGCTGCCACATACCCCATCGTTAGGCCGCCAAGCCGGCCAGTGAAAGGCGCTTCGGCGAACTTGCGCCACCGCATGGCGTGTCGCGCCGGGGCAGGTTATGCCGTGCCGCAAGCGGACGCAGGATCCGCATCATCAGGAGAGGCCGATGACCTTTGAACAGATCCGCTACACGATCGATGGCCCGATCGCGACGATCATGCTCGCCCGCCCGGAAAAGATGAACGCCTATACCGCGGTGATGGGCGCGGAACTTGCCGAGGCGGTGCGCAAGGCGGGCGCTGAGGAGAAGGTGCGCGTCATCATCCTGACCGGCGAGGGCCGCGGCTTCTGCGCGGGCGCGGACATCTCCGGCGGCGCCGACAGCTTCGGCAGCGGCGGGCCCAATTTCGCCGCCGAGGGCAAGCCGCGGCAGGATGGCGGCGGCTTCGTCGGCGCGCTGTTCGACAGCCCAAAGCCGATCATTGCCGCGATCAACGGCGCTGCCGTCGGCGTCGGTGCCACGCTCACCTTGCCGTGCGACATCCGCATCGCTGCCGACACCGCACGCTTCGGCTTCGTCTTCGCGCGCCGCGGGCTGGTGCCGGAGGCGGGGAGCGCCTGGTTCCTGCCGCAGCTCGTCGGTCTGCCGCAGGCGCTGCGCTGGTGCCTGTCGGGCGCACTGTTCGACGCGGCCGAGGCGCTTCGTGGCGGGCTGGTCAGCGAGGTCGTCCCCGCCGACACCCTGCTCGCCCGCGCGCAGGAAATCGCGCGCGAGATCGCGGAGAACACCGCCCCCGTCTCGATTGCGCTGACCCGCCAGATGCTGTGGCGCTTCGCTGGCGAGCCATCGCCAGCCGCCGCGCTCAAGGTCGATGGCGGGTTCGCCATGACGCTCGGCGCCGGGCCCGACGTGCGCGAGGGCGTCGCCGCCTTCCTCGAAAAGCGCCCCCCCGCCTTCCCCGGGCGGATCGCCACCGACATGCCGCCCGGCTACCCCTGGTGGGGCCGCTGACGGCACTCGCCCCGCCATCGCCGCCCTCACCGTTGCCGGAAGCGGCGCGGACCCATGCCCGAACTGCAATGCCGCGCGCACGATGCTTGCTTGCGCCCCGCCCCCCTGCTGCGCTTCAACCGCGCATCCACCGGAGTAACCCAATGCGCCGTTTCGCTTTTCTCCTTGCCTGTTCCGTCCTCGCCGCCCCCGTCCTCGCCGCCCCAGCCCCCGCGCTTGCGCAGCAGCAGGCGAACGCCGCGCCGGTTGACGGCCCCAGCCGCACCTTCAGTGGCAACGACCTGTTCGGCCTCTCGATCGCGGCCGATCCCCAGATCAGCCCGGACGGCCGCACCATCGTCTATGTCCGCCGCACCGGCGACATCATGACCGACCGGATGCAGTCCTCACTGTGGCTGATCGATGTCGCCAGCGGAAAGCAGACGCCCTTCGCCGCCAGCGGCTCCAGCCCGCGCTGGTCGCCTGACGGCACGCGGATCGCCTATGTCGCCGCCGACGGCGACCGCGCCCAGCTCTTCGTCCGCTGGATCGGCAGCGGCGCGAGCACGCGCGTGACCAGCCTGCCGGGTGATCCGAACAGCCTGTCCTGGTCGCCCGATGGCACACGCCTCGCGTACATCGCGACCGTCGCCGGGGAGCCGACCAAGCTCGGCAAGGCACCCGCCAAGCCAGAGGGTGCGAAATGGGCCGAACCGCTCGAGGTGATCGACCGCATCACCTATCGCAACGACGGCCCCGGCTATCGCAAGCCCGGCTACGACCATGTCTTCGTCGTCTCGGCGGACGGCGGGGCGGCGCAGCAGCTGACCTTCGGCAAGTTCGACGATGGCGGCCCGCTGTCGTGGAGCGCGGACGGCCGCACCATCCTGTTCTCCGCCATCCGTGGCCCGGATGCCGAGCGTCAGGTGATGAATTCCGAAGTGATCGCGGTGGACACCCGCACCGGCGCATTGCGCACGCTCACCAGCCGCGATGGGCCGGACGGCGCACCGCGCTTCTCCAGCGATGGCAACCGGGTCGCCTGGATCGGCTTCGACGATAAGCGCCGCGCTTATACCAACGCCGAACTGTACGTCGGTGACGCCAATGCCGCGTCGCCGCGCTCGCTCACCGCATCGCTCGATCGTTCGATCGATGACGCGCAATGGGCCGGCAACGGCCGCGCGCTCTACGCCAGCTATGACGACAAGGGGCAGCGCAAGCTCGCCCGCATCGGGCTCGACGGGCGTTCGACGATTCTTGCCGACAACCTCGCCGGCGGCGGGCTCGACCGCCCCTATACCGGCGGCGACTTCTCCGTCTCGCGCGGCGGCACGATCGCCTACAGCGGAGGCGATGCCTCGGCCCCGGCAGATGTGTGGGTGTGGAGCGGCGGCAAGGCGCGTCGCCTGACCAACCTCAACGCCGTGCTCACCGCCTCCAAGACGCTGGCGCCGGTGCGCAAGATCGCGGTAACCGCGCCCGACGGCCGCCCGATCGACGCGTGGCTCGCCACCCCGCCGGGCTGGCAGCCGGGCACCCGCGTGCCGCTGATCCTCGAAATCCACGGCGGGCCGCATTCCGCCTACGGCCCGAGCTTTGCCACGGACGTCCAGCTCTACGCCTCGGGCGGCTATGCCGTGCTGTGGACCAACCCACGCGGCTCCACCTCCTACGGCGCCGAGTTCGCGAACCTGATCGACAAGAACTATCCCAGCGAGGACTATGACGATCTGATGGCCGCGGTGGACGCGGCGATCGCGGAGGGCGTGGCCGATCCCAACAATCTGTTCGTGACCGGCGGCTCGGGCGGCGGCGTGCTCACCTCCTGGATCGTCGGCAAGACCGATCGCTTCAAGGCGGCGGCCACGCAAAAGCCCGTGATCAACTGGATCAGCGAGGCGCTGACGATGGACAACACGCTGTTCACGTCGCGCTACTGGTTCTCCAAGCTGCCGTGGGAAGATCCCATGAGCTACTGGAACCGCTCGCCGTTGAGCCTCGTCGGCAACGTGAAGACCCCCACGCTCGTCGTCGTCGGCAGCGAGGATTACCGCACCCCCGTCAGCGAGAGTGAGCAATATTATGCCGCGCTCCAGATCGCCGGCGTCCCGACCGCGCTGGTGAAGGTGCCCGGCGCCAGCCACGGCGGCTTCACCAGCCGCCCGTCACAATCGGCGGCGAAGGCCAGCGCAATCCTCGCCTGGTTCGATCGCTACCGCAACGCCGCGCCGGCGGCATCCACCCCGGCCAATTGATCATCGGCATGGCGGCGGACCGCGCGTTCGCCGCCATGCCATAATCGTTTGGCGCGACTCCGCGAGCGGGCGTATGATCCTCTGATGGAAAAGCGCCGCCAGATCGCGATCGTCGCCGGCACGTTGTCGCTCGCCGCGCTCGCCATGATCGACCCGCCCAGCGCGGACATCCGCATCCTGACGCATGAGCGCGCCGACACCTCGCCGGCCCGTTTCCAGGCCGGGGTCGACTTCGGCCTCGCCAGCGCCTCGATTCTGGTCACCTGGACGGCGCACCAGCTGACTCGCTGAGCCACCGCCGCGCCGCGGCAATGGCCCTGCTCGTTTGCCTGATCAGGCCGCGCGCTGTTCCAGCGCCTGCGCCGCCTCGGCCATCAGCGACGCGATGATATCCGCAAGCGGCTCTTCCTTGGTCACCATGCCGACCGACTGGCCCGCCATCACGCTGCCATGCTCGACATCGCCGTCGATCACCGCGCGGCGCAGCGCACCGGCCCAATAATGTTCGATCTGCAGCTGCGCCTCGGCCATCGCGACCGCACCTTCGTCCAGCGCCTGCGCCACTTCGCGCTGCTTGGCGGTGAACAGCTCGCCCCCGGCATTCTTCAGCGCGCGCACCGGGATCACCGGCAGCCGCGGGTCGATCTGAACGCTCGCCACCGCATCGCGCGCAGAGGCGCGGATGAACGCCTGCTTGAACTTCGGGTGCGCGATCGATTCGGTCGCGCAGACGAAGCGCGTGCCGAGCTGGACGCCAGCCGCGCCCATGTCGAGATAGCCCGCAATCGCCTCGCCGCGGCCGATGCCGCCGGCGATGAACACCGGCACGTCATTGGCAATCGCCGGCAGGATCTCCTGCGCCAGCACGCTGGTCGACACCGGGCCGATATGCCCGCCCGCTTCCGAACCCTCGATCACCAGCGCATCGACGCCCGAACGGATCAGCTTCTTCGCCAGCGCCAGCGTCGGCGCAAAGCAGATGACCTTGGCGCCCGACGCCTTGATCGCCTCCAGAGATCCCTTCGGCGGTAGCCCGCCCGCGAGCACGACATGGCCGACCTCATGCTTACCGCACACCTCGATCAGCGCCATCAGATCGGGGTGCATGGTGATCAGGTTCACGCCGAACGGCTTATCGGTCAGCGCCTTGGTCGCGGCGATTTCCTTGTCGAGCAGCTCCACCGTCATCGCGCCGCACGCGATCACGCCAAAGCCGCCGGCGTTGGACATGGCAGCGACGAGGTTCCGCTCGCTCACCCAGCTCATCGCGCCGGCCATGATGGCCACTTCGCTGCCGAGGAATGCGGCGCCGCGCTCCATGCGGCGGGCGAGCCGGGCGGAACCGGAACGGTCAATCGTGGTATCGTTCATCACCGCGCCGCTACACGGGTCGCGCGGCGGAGACAAACATGCGGCAGCACGCCACCGAATTGATTACTACCTCTCCCGGCCAGGGCCTTCACGAATTCACCCGCGATGTCGTCAACTGGGTCGCCTCGACCGGCATCGAACAGGGCCTGCTCACCCTCTTCATCCGTCACACCTCCGCCTCGCTGCTGATCCAGGAAAATGCCGCACCAGCCGCGCGCCGCGACATGGAACGCTACCTCGCCCGCATCGCCCCCGAATCGCGCGACTATGAACATGACGACGAAGGGCCCGACGACATGCCCGCGCACCTCCGCTCGGCGCTCACCGCCACCAGCCTCTCGATCCCGGTCACGAACGGCCGCCCGGTGCTCGGCACGTGGCAGGGCATCTACCTCTTCGAACATCGCCGCGCGTCGCACCGCCGGCACGTCGCGCTTCATCTGATCGGCGAGTGACGCGATGCTGGGAACGCTGAAAGTCGCCGCCCGCGATCGCGCCCGTCTGGGCGAAGTCGCCGCCGTCATGTCGCGCTTCGGCCTCGACGTGCTGCTCGCCCGCCTCGGCCTCGGCAGCGCGCAGGAGCAGCCGGAACCGTTCGACCTCCCCGATCGCACCCGCCGCGCGCTTGAGGCGCTCGGCCCCACCTGGGTGAAGCTCGGCCAGATTATGGCCACCCGCGCGGATATCCTGCCGCCCGAATGGATCGCCGCCTTCGAACAGCTGCAAAGCTCCGCTCCGCGCCTGCCGTTCGATGAACTGCGCCCCGCCGTGGAGGCCGCGCTCGGCGAGCCGCCCGAGACGGTCTTCGCCCAGTTCGATGCCGAGCCGCTCGCGGCCGCCTCGATGGCGCAGGTCCACCGCGCGACGCTGCACGACGGTACCGCCGTGGTGATCAAGATCCGCCGCCCCGGCATCCGCCCGCGCATGGAGGCTGACCTCCGCCTGCTCGGCGAAGTCGCCCGCGTCATGGAGCGCTCGAACGCGGAGGCCCGCCGTTTCGGCGCGACCAAGCTCATCCGCCAGCTCGGCAGCGCGATCCTTGGAGAGCTCGATTTCGCCAACGAGGGCCGCAACGCCGATCTGCTGCGCGACGATTTCGCGCGCGACGCCCGCGTCCTCATCCCGCGCATCCATTGGGATTATACGTCCGAGGCGCTGATCGTGATGGATCACGTCCCCGGCGTGCCGCCGCGCAATGGCCAAATGCTGCGCGAAGCCGGGATCGACCCCGCGGTGATCGCCGCATCGGGCGCGGACATCGTGCTCCAGATGGCGCTCATCAACGGTCGCTTCCACGGCGATCCGCACCCGGGCAACCTCCTGTGCCTGCCGGGCGACCGCATCGGCATGATCGACTTCGGCCTCATCGGCCATGTCAGCCCACGTCGGCGCGAGGAATTCATCGCCTTCGTCCAGGCGCTGGTGACGGACGATCCCGCGCTGCTGGCCGAAACGCTCGCGCGCTGGGCCGAGATGGAGACAAATGTCGCCCGCTTCATGCCGATCGCGGAGGGGCTGGTGATCCGCCACGGCCGCCGGCTGGTGCTGGCCGATCTCGTCGCCGACCTGTTCGGCACGCTGCGCGAGGAAAAGCTCGCCTTCCCGCCCGATCTTCTGCTGCTGTTCAAGGCGCTGATCACGCTCGACGGCGTGCTCGGCGCGATCGAGCCCGACTTCGATCTCGCCGCCGCGATGCGCCGCGCCAGCGGGCGGCTGGTGATGGAGCGGCTCTCGCCCGAACGCTGGTCACACCGCGCCGCCGCCGTCGCGCTGGAGGTGGATCGCCTGGGCGACGATCTCCCGCGCCTGATCCGTGCACTCGTCCGCCGCGCGGAGGCGCCGCCCGCGCCGGCCCCGGCTCAACCGTTCGACAGCCGCATCCTCGCGGCCGCGCTGATCATCGCGGCGCTGATCATCGCGGCGGCGATCATGCTGACCTAGCGGCCCGGGCGGCGGGGCTCAGGCGGCTTCGTCGGCGTCCAGGCCATAGGCGGTGTGCAGCACGCGCACCGCCAGCTCGGTCTCGTCCTCGTTGATCAGCACGCTGACCTTGATCTCGCTGGTCGAGATCGCAAGGATGTTGATCCCGCGCGCGCCCAGCGTCGAGAACATCGTGCTCGCCACGCCCGCATGGCTGCGCATGCCGACGCCAACGACGCTGATCTTCGCCACGCGCGTATCATGCACCAGCTCCTCGAAGCCGATCGCCGCACGCCCCTGGTTCAACGTCTCGATCGATCGCGCGAGATCCGCCGAGGGCACCGTGAACGTCACGTCGGTCGAGCCCGAACCATGGGCGATGTTCTGGATGATCATGTCGACGTTGATGTTCGCCGCGGCGAGCGGCTCGAAGATCGCCGAAACCGACCCCGGCTTGTCGGGCACTGCGGTCAGCGTGATCTTCGCTTCGTTCTTGTCGTGCGCGATGCCGGTGATCAGCTGGCGTTCCACGTCTTCAACCTCCTCTTCGCCCACGATCATCGTGCCGGGCAGTGTATCCGCCATCGGGGCATCGTCGCCGGTGAACGACGAGAGCACCTGGATGCGGACATTTTCCTTCATCGCCAGGCCCACCGATCGCGTCTGCAGCACCTTGGCGCCGACGCTGGCGAGCTCCAGCATTTCCTCATACGTCACCTTGGCGAGCTTGCGCGCGCGCGGCACGATGCGCGGATCGGTGGTATAGACACCATCGACGTCGGTGTAGATGTCGCAGCGGTCGGCCTTGATCGCCGCCGCCACCGCCACTGCCGAGGTGTCGGAACCACCGCGGCCCAGCGTCGTCACGCGCCCGTCATGCAGGCCCTGAAAGCCCGGGATCACCGCCACTTCACCAGCGCCCATGCTGGCCAGCAGCGCCTCGGAATCGATAGATTCGATCCGCGCCTTAGCGAACGCGCCGGACGTATTCACCGGCAGCTGCCAGCCCAGCCACGAACGCGCCGGCACGCCGATCGCCTGCAGCGCGATCGCCAGCAGCCCGCTGGTGATCTGCTCGCCGGCGGAAACGACGACGTCATACTCCTTCGGGTCGTAAAGCGCGCTCGCCTCCCGGCAGAAATTGACCAGCCGGTCGGTTTCGCCCGCCATGGCGGAGACGACCACCGCCACCTCGTTGCCGGCCGCCGCCTCGCGTTTCACCCGCGCCGCGACCGAGCGAATGCGCTCGATCCCCGCCATCGAGGTGCCGCCGAATTTCATGACGATGCGGGCCACGGGATACTCTCGGGTGCTTGGGGAAAACAGGCGCGCCTGATAGGAAAGCGTCATGGCCGACGCAACTGTAACAACCGATACCGTACCCTCCCCCCTCGGAAGCGACGGCAGCGGCCACGCCAGCGTCGTCGCGCGCGAGGCGGCGCATTTCGGCGCGATGGCGAGTGAATGGTGGGATCCGCGCGGCTCATCCGCGATGCTTCACCGGCTCAATCCGGTGCGCCTGCGCTACATCCGCGAACAGGCCGACCGGCATTTCGATCTCGATCCCGCCAGCTTCACGCCGCTCGCGGGCAAGACCGTGCTCGATGTCGGCTGCGGCGCCGGCCTGCTTGCCGAACCGCTCAAGCGGCTGGGCGGCGCAGTCACCGCTATCGATGCCGCGGCGGAGAATATCGCCGTCGCGCGAGATCACGCTGCGCAGAGCGGGCTGGTGATCGACTACCGCGCTGGCGGCGTGGAGGCCGTGGAGGGCGAGCAGTTCGATCTCGTCACCTGCATGGAGGTGATCGAGCATGTCGCCGATCCGGCAGCCTTCGTCGCGGGGCTGGCAGGCGCGGTCGCAGATGGCGGCCTGCTGATCATGTCGACCCCCAATCGCACGCCCGTGTCGCGCCTCGCGATGATCACGCTGGCGGAGGGCACCGGCCGCATCCCGCGCGGCACGCACGATTGGGACAAGTTCATCACGCCGGAGGAGCTGGGCGAGATGCTCTCCGCCGTTGGCTTCACGGTGCGCGACACGCGCGGCATCGCCTTCTCGCCGACCAGCGGCTTCACCCTCTCCGACTCGCTGTCGCTGAACTACCTCGTCACCGCGACCCGCACATAACATCCGCTGCGGTCGTCACCCGGCGGGTACCGGATGACGACCGCGCTGCCTCAGTTGCGGAAGCTGGGATCAATCCGGTCGAGCTTGCGCAGCAGCGCCGGCCACGCCAGCTTCTCGGCAAGCTTGCCCATCCCCGCCGGCGCGCTCTGCCCGGCGACCTTCTCCTCCACGCCCTGCGGCGGGTTGTTGAGGTTCTCGCGCCCGGCCGACAGCATCAGCACCTGCGCCTCGCACGCCCGCTCCAGGAAATAGAGCCGCAGGAAGCAGGATGCGACGCTGTCGCCCACCGCCAGCGTTCCATGATTGCGCAGGATCATCGCATGCTTGTCGCCAATGTCCGCGACCAGCCGCTCGCGCTCGTCGAGGTCGGTCGCGATGCCCTCATAGTCGTGATAGGCGACATTGTGCTGCGCGATCATCGCCGTCTGGGTGTGCGGCAGCAGGCCGAATTCCATCGCGCTCACCGCCTGGCCGTGCGGCGTATGGAGATGCATCACCGCGGCGGCATCCTCGCGCGCCATGTGAATCGCCGAATGGATCGTAAAGCCCGCCGGGTTCACCGGATGATCGGTATGGCCGACCGGATTGCCCTCGACATCGATCTTCACGAGGCTCGAGGCGGTGATCTCCTCGAACATCATGTCATAGGGGTTGATCAGGAAGTGATGCTCCGGCCCGGGCACGCGCGCCGACAGGTGCGTGAAGATCAGGTCATCCCAGCCGTACAGCGCGACGAGGCGGTACGCCGCGGCCAGATCAACCCGCGCCTCCCACTCACCGGGGGCATATTGGTTGGTGTTGTCGACCGGCGCCAGCGTGGCCATGGCAAACTCTCCTTCGTTCGATTTACCCACGACTATAGCCTCACTCCGGCGTCATCACCACCTTCAGCGCTTCGCGCCGGTCGAGGATGGCGTAGGCCTCGGCGCCTTGTGACAGCGGCAGCCGGTGCGAGATGTAGCGTTCGGGCCTGAGCTGCCCCTTCTGCACCATCGGGATCAGCTCCCGCCACCAGTGCGGCACGGAACAGGTGCCGGTGCGGAACGTCAGCCCGCTGGCGAAGGCGCGCTCCATCGGAAACGGAAAGCGCCGCGTCTGGTTGACGCCAAGGCACGACACGGTGCCCCATTTCCCCACCAGCCGGAGCGACAGGTCGATCGTCGCATCCGCCCCCACCGCCTCGACGACGCTGCTGCACATCCGCCCCTTCGTATCCTCGCGGATGAACGGCACCGCCTCGGCCGGATCGACGCCGATCGCGCCCAGCCCCTCGGCGATCGCGCGGCGCTCGGGCACCAGGTCGATCGCATAGACCCGCCCCGCCCCCATCGCCAAACAGCCCTCTACAGCCATCAGTCCAATCGGGCCCAGCCCCACCACCGCGACGCTCGCGCCTGGCTTGATGTCGGCATTGCGCACCGCCATCCAGCTCGTCGGCAGCGCATCGGTCAGCATCAGCGCCTGTTCGTCGGTGATGCCCTCCGGAATGCGCCGCGCGTTGACGTCGCCCGCCGGCACCCGCACCGCTTCCGCCTGGCTACCCTGCAGCGCCGCGGACAGCCCGTAGCAGCCGGAGCCATTGTTCTCGCACTCATGCACCCGGCCCATCAGGCACCCGGGACACGCGCCGCAGCCGACCGCGGCCGAAATCATCACTCGGTCGCCTGACTTCAGGGTGCGCACCGCGCGGCCGATCTCGACCACTTCGCCCACCGCCTCATGCCCGACGCAAAAGCCCGTATCCTCGGAAAAGCCGTGGCCGTGATAAATGTGAAGGTCGCTGCCACAGATCGCGCAATGCTTCACCTGGACCAGCACATCACGGTCGTCCTGCAACGCTGCGTCCTCGGTCGATCCGTATTGGATGTCGCGCGCGCCGAAATACCGCAAAGCCTTCATGATCCGCTCCCGTGTCGCTTTGCCTACAGGGGAAGCGCAATCGCCAGGCACGTCAACTGTCCTTCGGAAATCCCGGATACCCGCGGCGGGGTTCGCCTCCGATGACAACAAGGAAGTCGGGAAGATGCCGGCTAGACATACGCCTATGGACGCGCCCGCCGCGCGTCGCCATCTTTCGCTTGATCGCTCTCTTGTGTTGCTAATCGGCAACATCACATGATGCTCGAAGGAAACAGGAACACCATGAACCTCGAGAAATTCACTGACCGCGCCAAGGGCTTCCTCCAGTCGGCGCAGACCGTTGCGATCCGCATGAGCCACCAGCAGATCGGCCCCGAGCATCTGTTGAAGGCGCTGCTTGAGGACGAGCAGGGCATGGCGGCGGGCCTCATCCAGTCCGCCGGTGGCGACGCGCGCCGCGCGGTGACGGAGACCGACGCCGCGCTCGCGAAAATCCCCGCGGTCAGCGGTTCGGGCGCGCAATCGACGCCGGGGCTCAACAACGATGCCGTGCGCGTGCTCGACCAGGCCGAGCAGATCGCGCAGAAGGCCGGCGACAGCTACGTCACCGTCGAACGCCTGCTGGTCGCCCTCGCGCTGTCGCTCAACACCGCCGCCGGCAAGGCGCTGCAGGCCGCCGGCGTGCGCGCCGATGCGCTCAACACCGCGATCAACGACCTGCGCGGCGGCCGCACCGCCGACACCGCGACGGCCGAGGATTGCTATGACGCGCTGAAGAAGTTTGCCCGCGACCTCACCGAGGCGGCGCGTGACGGCAAGCTCGATCCGGTGATCGGCCGCGACGAGGAAATCCGCCGCACCATCCAGGTCCTCGCCCGCCGCACCAAGAACAATCCCGTACTGATCGGCGAGCCCGGCGTCGGGAAGACCGCCATCGCCGAGGGGCTGGCGCTGCGCATCGCCAATGGCGACGTGCCCGATACGCTCAAGAACAAGACGCTGATGGCGCTCGACATGGGCGCGCTGATCGCCGGAGCAAAATATCGCGGCGAGTTCGAGGAGCGGCTGAAGGGCGTGATCGACGAGGTGAAGGCCGCCGAGGGCGACATCATCCTCTTCATCGACGAAATGCACCAGCTGATCGGCGCCGGCAAATCCGAAGGCGCGATGGACGCGGGCAACCTGCTCAAGCCGGCGCTCGCGCGCGGTGAGCTGCACTGCGTCGGCGCGACCACGCTCGACGAATATCGCAAATATGTCGAAAAGGACCCCGCGCTGCAGCGGCGCTTCCAGCCGGTGTTCGTCGGCGAGCCGACCGTTGAGGACACGATCTCGATCCTGCGCGGGCTGAAGGAGAAGTACGAGCTTCACCACGGCGTGCGCATCACCGATGGCGCGCTGGTCTCCGCCGCGACGCTGTCGAACCGCTACATCACCGACCGCTTCCTGCCCGACAAGGCGATCGACCTGATGGACGAGGCCGCGAGCCGCATCCGCATGGAGGTGGAATCGAAGCCCGAGGAGATCGAGACGCTCGACCGCCGCATCCTTCGCCTCAAGATCGAGCGCGAGGGGCTGCGCCGCGAGACCGACGAAGCCTCGCAGGACCGGCTCGAGAAGATCGAGGAGGAACTCGCCAATCTCGAGCAGCAGTCCGCCGAGCTGACCCAGCGCTGGCAGTCCGAGAAGGACAAGCTGGCCGGCGAGGCGAAGCTCAAGGAACAGCTCGACGCTGCCCGGCTGGAGCTGGAACAGGCGCAGCGCCAGGGCGATCTCGCCAAGGCGGGCGAGCTTTCCTACGGCCGCATCCCGGCGCTCGAAAAGCAGCTTGCCGAGGCGCAGGGCGCCGCGGCCAATGCGATGCTGCGCGAGGAAGTGACCTCGGAGGATATCGCCGGCGTCGTCGCCCGCTGGACCGGAATTCCGGTCGAGCGGATGATGGAGGGCGAGCGCGACAAGCTCCTCAAGATGGAGGAAGTGATCGGCAAGCGCGTGATCGGCCAGGCCGATGCGGTGCGCGCCGTCTCCACCGCCGTTCGCCGCGCCCGCGCCGGGCTGCAGGATCCGAACCGGCCTCTGGGCTCGTTCCTGTTCCTCGGCCCGACGGGCGTCGGCAAGACCGAGCTGACCAAGGCGCTCGCCGAATTCCTGTTCGACGATCCCAACGCCATGGTCCGCATCGACATGAGCGAGTTCATGGAGAAGCACGCCGTCGCCCGGCTGATCGGCGCGCCTCCGGGCTATGTCGGCTATGAGGAAGGCGGCGTGCTGACCGAAGCGGTGCGGCGCCGGCCGTACCAGGTCGTGCTGTTCGACGAGGTGGAGAAGGCGCATGGCGACGTGTTCAACGTCCTCCTCCAGGTGCTCGACGATGGCCGCCTCACCGATGGCCAGGGCCGCACGGTCGACTTCTCGAACACGCTGATCATCCTGACGTCGAACCTCGGCAGCCAGTATCTCGCCAATCTCGGCGAGGGCGAGGACGTCGAAACGGTCGAGCCGCAGGTGATGGAGATCGTCCGTGCGCACTTCCGCCCGGAATTCCTCAACCGGCTGGACGAGATCATCCTCTTCCACCGGCTGGGTCAGGCGCACATGGGGCCGATCGTCGACATCCAGGTGGCGCGCGTCGGCAAGCTGCTCGCCGATCGCAAGGTGACGCTCGACCTCACCGATGCCGCGCGCGCGTGGCTCGGACGTGTCGGCTACGATCCGGTCTATGGCGCCCGCCCGCTGAAGCGCGCGGTGCAGCGCTACCTGCAGGATCCGCTCGCCGATCTCATCCTGCGCGGCGAAGTGAAGGACGGCAGCACGATCAGGGTCGACGAAGGCGACGGGAAGCTCGTGCTGTCCGTCGTCTGACCCGCAACCGGGGAGGGCGCGCCCACGCCCTCCCCTTTACCGCTCAATGATCGTGGTCATGCCCATGCCCATGCCCATGGTCGTGCGCGCCGGGCGCCGCGTGCAGCGCCTCCAGCACCTCGTCCATCCGCGCCGGGTCGCCGATCGCCAGCACCTGCCCCGTGCTCGCCTGCGTCAGCGGATCACCGTTCCAGTCGCACATCCGCCCGCCCGCGCCCTCGACGATCGGCGCCAGCGCGGCGAAATCGTACAGCGCCAGCCCCGCCTCGCACACGATGTCGAGGTGCCCGCTCGCCAGCAGCCCGTAATTGTAGCAGTCGCCGCCATAGACCGGCCCCTGCCGCGCGTGCCCGCCGGAGACCGCCGCGACCAGCGCCATGAAATACGGCACTTCATCGTCGTTGAAGGCGTGCGGGCTGGTCGTCGCCAGGATCGCGCCCTCCACTTCGCGGCAGGCGCGCGTGCGCACCGGCGCCCCGTTGAACAGCGTCGGCCGCCCCGCCGCGCCGATCCACCGCTCACGCTGGATCGGCTGGTCGATCACCCCCATCATCGGCCAGCCATCCTCGACCAGCGCGATCAGCGTGCCGAAAATCGCCCGACCGACGGTGAAGCTGCGCGTACCGTCGATCGGGTCGAGCACCCAGGTGCGACCGGTCACGCCGTCCTTGATGCCATATTCCTCGCCATGCACCGCGTCGCCCGGCGCTTCGGCATCCAGGATCCGGCGCATCGCCGCCTCCGCCGCCCGATCGGCCAGCGTGACCGGCGAATGGTCGGCCTTCATCTCGGTGCCCAGTTCGCCGCGAAAATAGGGGCGAATCGCCTCCCCCGCGGCATCGGCGAGGCGGTGGGCAAGGGCGAGGTCAGCTTGGCGGATCGGCATGGCGCAGCCCTATCGCGCCCTGCGCGGCCGCGCTAGAACCGGCGCACCAACGGGAGATACCCTGTGCGCCACGTCCTTGCCCTCGCAGCCGCTTTTTCCCTTACGCTCGCCGCTCCCGCCGGGGCGAGCCTGGCCGTGGGCGCCAAGGCGCCCGATTTCACCACCCGGGGCGCGATCGCGGGCAAGGTGGTGAACGTGAACCTCGCCCGCCAGCTGAAGAACGGGCCGGTCGTGCTCTACTTCTTCCCCGCGGCCTTCACCGCCGGCTGCAATGCGGAGGCACGCGCCTTTGCCGAGAATATTGACAAGTTCCGCGCTGCCGGCGCGACGGTGATCGGCATGTCGGCCGATTCGGTCGAGGATCTCACCAAGTTTTCCGCCGCCGAATGCGCGGGTCGCTTCGCAGTGGCGAGCGCAGGGCCGCGCGTCGTCAGCGGCTATGATGTCGCGCTCGGCCGGCAGGTGAAGGGCCGCGACGCCACCCGCCGCACCAGCTACGTCATCGATCGCACCGGCCGCATCGCCTTCGTGCATGACGACATGTCCGCCGAGCGTCACGTTGCCCTTACCCTCGACGCCGTTCGCCGGCTCGCAAAGTCGTAACAATCGCAACGCTATCTTAGCGATTTCGCGCTAGCTCAGGACACCGCCCGTGGCGCTGGCTGGCAGCGCCTGGGGAAGAAAGCGGACCAGCACGGTGAAGGTAAGCACGGCCGAGACGGAGGCGTTCAGCCTCTATGAGGCGATTGGCGCCTTTCTCGCCATTCACCGCCTCAGCGCCGACCCGGCATATTATGCGCTGGCGCATGAAATATTGAGCCATCCGGACGGCGCGCTGGCGCGGGCAGTCGCCGTGCGCACCGACGGCGGCGTACGCCTCACGCAGCAGGATATGGCGGAACTTGGCGTGCTCGCCCGAACGCAGCCGCACGACACCCCCGCCCGCCCGGCCGAGGACGCGCTGGTCGCGCAACTCACCATGCAATTGGGCGACTTTTCGGAAACCGTCCGGTCGATCCATGCCGAAACCAGCGACTTTGGCCGCGATCTGATCGCCACCGCCGCCGCGATGCGACAGGCGGACCCCGCATCGACGCGCAACTACATCAGCGAACTCACCGCCGCGATGATCGAACGAGTCCGCCAGGCGGAGGCACGGCTGGCTGCGGCGGAACAGGAAAGCGAGGCGCTCCGCAGCGCCCTCGCCGATGCACGCAGCGACGCGCGGCAGGATCCGCTGACCGAATTGGCCAATCGCCGCGCCTTTGACGAGGCGCTGTCGGCGCTGGCCCCGCACACCCCGGTGATCTTCGCATTGTGCGATATTGACCACTTCAAGCGCGTGAACGATCAGTTCGGCCATGCCGTCGGGGATCGGGTGCTGCGCGCGGTAGGCCAGACGATCGCCGCCGAAAGCGGGTCGGCGCTGGTCGCGCGTTATGGCGGCGAGGAATTTGCGCTGCTCCTCGTCGGCGTCGACATGGACACTGCGACCGGCATCGTCGATCGCGCCCGCAGCGCGGTTGCCGCGCGCCGCTTCCGCTCGCGTGCGACCGATGCCCCGATCGGCGTGGTGACGATTTCCGCAGGGCTCGCCGCCGGCACGGCCGGCGAAACGCGCGAGGTCCTGTGTGCGAGAGCGGACGCCGCGCTCTACCAGGCAAAGGCGGCCGGCCGTAACCAGGTACTCAGCGCCGTTTGATGGTGTGATCCGCCGCGCGCGGATGGCGATATTTCCCAACCCTGAACGGCGAACCGGCTAAGTGATTGATATTGCGTCAGCGGTCAAACTTGGCACGCCCCATGCAAACGCCTTGAGCATCGGCGCCGGATGGTCCGGCCGCCAGATAGCACAAGGGAATTGCACCATGTTCGTCCGCCTCAACCAGCTTCACCAGAATGTCGCCAGCCTCGCCGGCGCCTTCATCTTCGCCGCGCTCATGATCAGCGCCGCCGTTCCCGTCAGCCCGATCGCCTGATCCGGCCACACGCCTCCCCCTGTTCTGGAAAGGATTGTTCGATGGTCCGCTCCGCCTGCCTCGCCCTCGCTGCCTTTGTCAGCATGTCGGGCCTCCTCGCTTATGTTGACGCCGCCGCAAACGCGGTCTGAGCCGGCGCTGCCTCGGCCGGCTCGCCACGCGAATAGGTCCCGATAAGCAGCCCCGCAGCAAGCACATGCCCGGTCATGGCGCGCACCAGCGCCGTTCGACCGGGCGATGCGCCGGGATCGCCCACCCCGGCACCCAGCGCGAACAACTGAAACACATAACGATGCTCGCCATGACCGGTCGGTGGATCGGGTGGCAGCCAGCCTTCGCCCAGGTACGAATGGCGCCCCACGTCGCCTTGCTCGGCCAGCCCGTTGCCATCGGCGACGATCGCGCCCTCCTCCAGCAGCCCGGCGTCCGCCGGCAGGCCCCACATGACGGCATGGACCAGCGGCTGCGGCGCCGGTGCGTCCGCATCCTCGACCAACAGCGCCAGCAGCGCCGTTTCTTCCGGCACCGCGCCCCAGATCAGCGGCGGTGAGACACCCTCGCCATCGGCGGTGAATCGCGGCGGCAGACGCGCCTCCTGCGCGAACGCCGGGCTGGACAGGTCAAGCGCGCCGAATGTTCCACCCAGTTCGGGCTGCACGATCGCCAGCTTGTCCGCACCCGCGCGCACATTGCCCAGCGTTCGCCCAAGCCAGGCGGGGATATGTTCCAGCATGTCGCCTCCTTTTCTTGCGCCGATTTCAACGCACGAGGCCGCATCCGCGATGCGTGTTGCGCGTTGGGTGCGGCATGGACGACCCGTTCGATCTCGACCGCTTCGTCACCGCGCAGCACGGCAGCTATGCCGACGCGCTGACGGAATTGCGCCACGGCCGAAAGACCAGCCACTGGATGTGGTATGTCTTTCCGCAGCTCCGCGGGCTGGGTCACAGCCCCACTGCGCAGCATTTCGGAATCGCGTCGCTGGATGAGGCGCGCGCCTATCTTGCGCATCCCCTGCTCGGCCCGCGTCTGCACGCGGCGTGCGCCGCGCTGGCTGCCGCCAGCGGCAGTGCGGTCGACATCCTTGGGCCGGTCGACGCGATGAAGCTTCGGTCCTCGATGACGCTCTTCGCGCGCGCGGCCGATGATCCTGCCCCGTTCCAGGCGATCATCGACCGGTTCTTCGACGGGCCGGACCCGGCCACGGCCGCGCTGCTGCCCAAGGCACCCTGACGCGCCGCACGCGTCTGGGCTTTGGGGTTCAGCGGGCCTCAGCCGTCGAGGCTCTTCGACGCCTGTTCGAACAGGTCCTTGGACAGCCCGCTGGTCCCGACGATCCGCTCCAGCTCCGCCCGCATCAGCGCCGCGCGCGCGGGGTCGAACCGCCGCCACCGGCCCAGCGGCGGCAGCAGCTTCGCCGCCGTCTGCGGGTTGAGCCGGTCAAGCGCGATCAGCTGGTCGGCAAGGAAGCGATAGCCCGCGCCATCGGCCTGGTTGAACGCCCGCTGGTTGACCGCAAAGGCGCCGATCAGGCTGCGCGCCCGATTGGGATTGGCCAGCGTGAAGTCGGGATGCTCGGCCAATGCGCGCACCGCCGCCAGCGTATCGACCCGAGTCGACAACGCCTGCGTCTGGAACCATTTGTCCAGCACCAGCGGATTACCCGCATAACGGTTGTAGAAGATGTCGAGCGCCGCCTCGCGCCGGTCGCTCTCGCCATTGACCAGCACTGACAGCGCACCCTGCCGATCGGTCATGTTGTCGGCACGCTCGAACTGGCGGAACGCCAGCGCCGCCGCATCGCTGGCCCCCGACGCCGCGATATAGCCCAGCGCCACGTTGCGAATCCGCCGCGCCGCCTTCGCCGCCGGCGTATATTCATACGGCCGGTCGCTCTCATTGGCGTCGTAGATCTCGCGCCAGCGATCCCCCAGCGCGCGGCCAAGGTCCGCGCGCAGCGCCTCGCGCGCAGCAAAGATCGCATCGGGATCGACCACGCTCAGCTGGTCGCCGATGAAGCTCTCTGACGGCAACAGCACCGCCTCGGCGACGAACGCCCGGTCCAGCGTAGGATCGTCGAGCGTGTCGGCCACCGCGTCGATCACCGCACGATGATCCGCCGCGCCCTCGACCGCGCCCGCTACCAGCGTGTCCAGCATCAGCTGCTGCATCGCTTCATAGCGCGCGAAGGGATCGTCATCGTGCCGCGCCAGGAACGCCAGCTCCTCCGCGGTACGATCGCTCTCGATCGTCACTGGCGCCGAAAAACCGCGGTTGATCGACAGCACCGGCCGCTCGGCAACGCCGTCGAACACGATCGTCTCGCTCGCATCCTCCAACAGCACCAGTTGCTCAGGCCCCAGCGGCCGCCCGGTCTCCGCGCCGAACAGCCGGATCTTGAGCGGCAGGACCATCGGCTCCTTCACCGCCTGGCCAGGCGTCGGCGGCACATGCTGCGCCAGTCGCAGCGTCGCGCGACCGCCATCATGCGACAGGCTGGCGGCCACCCGCGGCGTCCCCGCCTGGCTGTACCACAGGCGGAAGCGGGACAGGTCGACCCCGCCGCCCTCCTCCATGCACGCGACGAAGTCCTCGCACGTCGCCGCCGTCCCGTCGAAGCGATCGAAATACAGGTCGCACGCCGCCCGGAAGCGCGTCGGCCCCAGGATCGTCGCCATCATGCGGATCAGCTCGGCGCCCTTGTTGTAGATCGTCGAGGTGTAGAAGTTCGAGATTTCGAGATAGCTTTCGGGCCGCACCGGATGCGCCAGCGGGCCGGCATCCTCGGGGAACTGGCTGGCGCGCAGCCCGCGCACATCCTCGATCCGCTTGACCGCCGCCGATCCCTGGTCGGCCGAAAATCCCTGGTCGCGAAAGACGGTGAAGCCTTCCTTCAACGACAGCTGGAACCAGTCGCGGCAGGTGACCCGGTTGCCCGACCAGTTATGGAAATATTCGTGCGCCACCACCGTCGCGATCGCGTCGTAATCGTAGTCGGTCGCGGTATCGGGATCGGCCAGGATGTAGCGGCTGTTGAAAATGTTCAGCCCCTTGTTCTCCATCGCGCCGAAATTGAAATCATCGACCGCGACGATGTTGAACACGTCCAGATCATATTCGCGGCCATAGACGCGCTCGTCCCACGCCATCGACAGCTTCAGCGCGTGGAGCGCATGATCCGTCTTGGACAGGTCCGCCGCGCGCACCCAGATGCCCAGCTCCACCTCGCGCCCCGACCGGGTGGTGAAAGTGCCGCGATTGCAGGCCAGGTCGCCGGCAACCAGCGCGAACAGATAGGATGGCTTGGGAAACGGATCGTGCCATTCGGCCCAGTGCGTCCCATCGCCATTGTCGCCCGACGCGATCGGATCGCCATTGGCCAGCAGCACCGGATAGCGCGCCTTGTCCGCGCTCATCCGCACGCGATAGGTCGCCAGCACGTCGGGCCGGTCGGGGAAGAAGGTGATGCGGCGAAACCCCTCCGCCTCGCATTGGGTGCACAGGTTTCCGCCGGAGGAATACAGCCCCATCAGCTGCGTGTTGCGATCGGGCGCGATTTCCACCTCGGTCTCGATCACATGCGCGTCGCCGGACAGCGGGATGACCAACTGGCCATCCTCCATCCGCCAGTCGTTCACCGCGATACCATCGACCAGCACCGCGATCGGCGTCAGCCCGTCGCCGTCCAGCCGCAGCGGCTCGCCCGTCTCGCCGCCCCGCCGCACGTCCAGCCGCGCGCGCACCCGCGTCGCCGACGGGTCGAGCGCGAAGTCCAGCGACACGTCGGGGACCAGCCATGCCGGCGGTCGATAATCCTCGCGGCGGTGAACGGCCGGGGTCGCGGTGGCGGTAAGAGCGTCGAGCATGGGAAGAGATATAGACGGCGCGCGATCCGGTTCCATCGGTAATGCTTGCGGCGCGCTCCCCCAATGCTACGACTTGCGGCATCAAGCCGCCCAATCCTTGTCTTTCATGTCGAGTGAGGTCGAGCCGCGTGTCGCAGGCGCCCGTCGCCGGTGCCACGTCGCCCCGCCCTTCTCGCCGCCCCGGACGGGGGCGGGCGCCATCACCACGGGATATTCATGCGTCGTTTCGCCATTGCTCTGTGCTTTGCCACCCTGCCCGTCGCTGCCATCGCGCAGCAGGCTGCCCCCGCCGCTCCGGCAACGCCTGCGAAGGCTCAAACCGCCGCGGCCACCACGCCGCTCTCGCCCGAGGCTGCGGCGATCAAGTCGCACGTCATGTTCCTCGCCTCGGACGCGATGCGCGGGCGTGAGGCTGGCAGCCCGGAATATGATATCGCCGCCGAATATGTCGCCTCGCAATTCTTTGCCGCCGGGCTGAAGCCGGGCGCGGCCAAGGGCGGCTATCTGCAGGAAGTGCCGCTGGTCGCCTACAAACCCGAGGGCGAGGGGAAGCTCGGCATCACGCGCGGCGGCACCACGCTGCCGCTCACCTACGGCACCGATTACGTCCCCTCCGCGAACCCGCGCGCCAAGGAAGCCAATCTGTCCGCGCCGGTGGTGTTCGTCGGCTATGGCATCGTCGCGCCGCAATATGGCCGCGACGATTATCGCGGCGTCGATGTGAAGGGGAAGATCGTCGCCTTCGTCAGCGGCTCGCCGTCCAAGATGACGGGTGAGGAGCGTGCCTGGCTCGGCTCGCCGACGACCAAGGCACGGTTCGCGGCGGAACGCGGCGCGGTCGGCACGATCACGCTCGTCACCCCGCGCAGCGACAAGCAGCGCCCCTTCGCCAAGATGGTCGAAGGGATCGGCCACACCCGCATGACCTGGGCCAATCCCGACGGCACCGGCCATGTCGAGGAAGGCGGCATCCCGACGCTCGCGACGCTGAGCCTCACCGGCGCGGAAAAGCTGTTCGCCGGCGCGCGCACCAGCTGGGCGAAGGTCGCGAAGGAATCGGACAAGGCCGATGCGCGCTTCACGCCCGAGGCGCTGCCCGCCACGCTCTCCGCCACCACCAAGACCAGCTTCGCCCCGGCGCGCTCGTCCAACGTCGTCGGCGTGCTGCCCGGCAGCGATCCGGCGCTGGCGAAGGAAGTCGTCGTCCTCTCGGCGCACCTCGATCACGTCGGCGTCAGCGGCAAGGCCGATGACAAGATCCACAATGGCGCGCTCGACAATGCGATCGGCATCGCCAGCCTGATCGAGGAGGCCAAGCGCTTCCAGAAGGAAGGGGCGCCCAAGCGCACCGTCCTGTTCCTCGCCGTCACGGCGGAGGAAAAGGGGCTGATCGGCAGCGATTATTTCGCCAACCACCCGACCGTCCCGGCCTCGTCGATCATCGCCAACGTCAATCTCGACATGCCGATCCTGACCTACAAGTTCGAGGATATGGTCGCGTTCGGCGGCGATCGCTCGACGCTCGGCCCGATCATCAGCCGCGCGGTTGCGGGCGCCGGCGTCAGCCTGTCGCCCGATCCGATGCCGGACGAGGGGATCTTCGTTCGCTCCGACCATTTCCGCTTCGTGCAGAAGGGCGTGCCCTCGGTCTTCCTGTGGCCGGGCCAGAAGGGACCGGGCAAGGCCGCGGTCGAACATTTTATGTCGACCAACTACCACAAGCCCAGCGATGATCTGTCGCAGCCGATCGAGTGGGAACAGGGCGTCCGCTTCGTCGACGTGAACTATCGCATCGCCCGCGACATCGCCGACGCGCCCACGCGCCCGGTGTGGAACAAGGGCGATTATTTCGGCACGTTGTTCAAGGGGCCAATGGCCCCGTAACCGGGGGAACAGGGGATGAGGAAGGTCATCGGGGCAGCGCTGCTGGGGGCAGCGGCGCTGTTGCCCGCCATCGCGCAAGGACAGGGGGCAAACCCCGGTTTCGACGTCGACGCGGCAACCCGCGCCTACCTCGATCTTCTGCAGGGGCCGGCACGGGCGAAGTCGGACGCCTATTTCGAGGGCGGCTATTGGCTGATCCTGTGGAACGCAGTTGTCGCCGTGCTGGTCTATGGCGCGCTGCTCCCCAGTGGCTTTTCCGCCCGGATGCGCGATCTCGCCGAACGGCGCGTCAGGCGCACCTGGCTCGTCCCCGGCCTGTACGGCGTGCTGTTCACGCTCGTCAGCTTCCTCCTGTTCCTGCCGTGGACGATCTACACCGGCTTCGTGCGCGAGGCGCAATATGACCTGATGAGCCAGACGTTCGGCGCCTGGCTTATCGACCAGCTCAAGATGCTGGGCGTCTCGCTGGTGGTGAATGCGCTGCTGTTCACCGCGATCTACGCCGTCATTCGCCGCTTTCGCCGTGCATGGTGGGCGGTCGGCACGGCGGTGATGATCAGCTTCCTCACCATCGGGCTGCTGCTCGGCCCGGTGTTCATCGAGCCGCTGTTCAACCGCTACACCGAAATGCCCGCCGGTCCGCTGCGCGACCGAATCGTCGCGATGGCCGAGGCGCATCACATCCCGGCCGACCATATCTATGTCGCTGATGCCTCACGTCAGACGAAGCGGATTTCCGCCAATGTCGCCGGGCTCGGCCCCACGATCCGCATCGCGCTCAACGACAATCTCCTTAACCGCACCTCACCGGACGAGGTCGCCGCGGTGATGGGGCATGAGATGGGCCATTATGTGCTCGGCCACATCTGGCGACTGCTGCTGTGGTTCGCCCTCGCGGTGCTCGTCATCTTTTTCGCGCTCTCCCGGGTGGCGCCGCGGCTGATCGCGCGCCACCCGCGCTGGGGCGTGCGCGACGTGGCGGACCCTGCCGGCGCGCCGCTGCTGCTCGCGATCACGAGCGTCCTCGTGGCGCTGGCGACGCCGTATATCAGCACGGTCACCCGCCTGAGCGAGAGCGAGGCAGACCACTTCGGCCTCGATGCCGCCCGCGCGCCTGACGGCTTTGCCACCGCGGCGATCCGCCTGTCGGAATATCGCAAGCTTGAGCCCGGGCCGATCGAGGAATTCCTGTTCTTCGATCATCCTTCGGGCGCGACGCGCGTTCGCATGTCGATGCAGTGGAAGAAGGATAATTTGCCCGGCGCCACGATGGTCACGCCAACGCTCGCGAGATGAGCCGGCTGTTCATCTTCGGCCTCGGCTATGCGGCGAGCGCGATCGGCGATGCCGCGGGCGGCCCGGTGCTGGCGACGACGCGCGACGGCCGCGCCGGCACGATCCGCTTCGATGATGGAGATGCGGTGCGCGCCGGGCTCGCCGCCTCAACGCATGTGCTGTCCTCCGTGCCACCGGATGGCGCGGACGATCCGGTGCTGGTGCGATATTGCGCGCTGCTGGAGGGCAAGTGGCTGGGCTACCTCTCCTCCACCGGCGTCTATGGCGATGCGGGCGGCGCCTGGGTGGACGAAAGCGCGCCGATCACCGGCCGGCGCGGGCCCCGCAACGCCGCCGATGCGGCATGGCTGGCGCTCGGCGCGCGCGTCTTCCGCCTCCCCGGCATCTACGGCCCGGGCCGCTCCGCGCTCGACCGGGTGGCGGCCGGCAAGGCGCACCGCACCGCCATCCCCGGCCAGGTGTTCAGCCGCGTCCATGTCGATGACATCGCGCGCGGCGTCGTCGCCGGCTTCACCGCGCCGCCAGGTGCCTACAATCTCGCCGACGATTATCCGTCCAGCCAGGATGCGGTAATCGAATTCGCCGCCGACCTGCTCGGCCTGCCGCCGCCCCCCGTGGTCCCGCTCGACAGCCTCTCACCGATGGCCCGCGCTTTCTATGCCGAGAACCGCCGCGTCGCGAACGGGAAGGCGAAGCGGGTGCTCGGCTGGACGCCGCTCTATCCGGACTATCGGTTGGGCCTTCGGGCGGTCAGCGCGATGACGAGGCCGAAAGCGGCCAATGCTGCGCCACAAGCGGCCAATGTTGACCAGCGGTAACCCTCGAACACTGTGGAAAGGGCCATGGCGATCACGGGCACGATGACGCTGGAATAGGCCGACTTTGCCGGGCCGATGATCCGGATCACCCCGAAATACAGCGGAAACGCCAGCGCGGACGCCGCCAGCCCCAGGTACAGGATGCCGGCCACATACCCCAGCCGCCACTCCATCACCGGCGGCCCCGCCGTGAACCACGCCCAGGCCGCATCGAACACCCCGCCCATCAGCATGGCGATGGCGGTGGTGCGCAGCATCGGATAGCGCCGCGCGGTTTCAGTCCCCTGCATCACATTGGCGCTGGAGGCGGACAGAATAGCGCACAAGGTCAAGGCGATACCGGTCAGCGCGGTCGCCGGCCCATGCGGATCGCTGCGCACCTCATGGACGAACAGCAGCGCCACGCCGCCCATCGCCACCGCCGATCCGACAATCAGCTGCCGCCCCATCCGCTGACCCAGAAATATGCGCCCGAACAAGGAGTTGGGGATCAGCAGCAGCGCGAACACCACCGCGACCAGCCCCGAGGTGATGAACTGTTCCGCGCGATAGACGAAGTTGAAATTGAGCACGAACTGCGCGAGGCCAAGCGCGGCGGCAAAGGCATAGCCACGCGCATCGATCGTCCCCGGCTCCCGCCGAATCACCGCCCAGGCAAGGAGCGCCGCGCCCGCCACCAAAAAGCGGTAGCTCACCGACCAGGACGGCGGCACCACGCCCAATTGGTCGCGAATGACCAGCCACGTCGATCCCCAGATCAGCGTCACGATCCCGAACGGGATCAGGACACGGGCGCGAGTCGATTGCGGCGGCGGGGCGGTGGTCATGCCGCCGCGTAGTGCGGATTGGGCGGCGGGTGAAGCGGTTAGCCGAGCGCCGCGATCGCCTCGGCGAGCGGACGGATATCCTCCGCGCGCTGGTTCCACGACACCACCAGCCGCGCCTCGCCCGGCCCCCAATCATAAAAGTCGAACCCCTTGGCCCGCAGCGCTGCCGCTTCCTCGGCCGAGACGCGCAGGAACACCTCGTTCGCCTCCACCGGATGCACCAGCCGATCACCCGCCGCCGCGCCGATCAGCGCCGCGCCTTCGTTGGCATTGCGCGCGTTGGCCAGCCAGCGGTCCTCCTCCAGCAGTGCGAGGATCTGCGCCGCCAGATAACGCCCCTTGGAAAACAGCAGGCCAGCGCGCTTGCGGCGATAGCGGCTCGCCTCCAACAGCCCGCGCTTGAAGAATACCAGTGCCTCGGCACCCATCCCGCCATTCTTGACGAAGCCCATGCTGAGCGCGGTCACGCCCGCGCGCCACGTCATGTCGGCGGGTGAGCAGCCGGCGTGAACCAGCGCATTGGCAAAGCGCGCACCATCCATGTGCAGCGCCAGCCCGTGCTCGGCCGCCATGGCGCCGATCGCCGCCACCTCGTCGGCACGGTACACCAGCCCATATTCAGTCGCATTGGTGATCGAGATCGCGTGCGGCTGCACCTGATGCACGTCCTTGCGGATCGTGCCGAGCAACCCGGTGAGCGTCTCGGGCGTCAGCTTCGCGCCCTCGCCGCCTGCGAGCAACAGCTTGGCGCCATGGGTGTAGAATTCCGGCGCGCCGCATTCGTCGTTCTGGATATGCGCGTCATGGTGGCACAGCACCGCACCATGCGGCGGGCAGAGCGCCGCGAGCGCCAGGCAATTGGCCGCGGTGCCCGTCGGCACCCACAAGGTCTCGACCTCGGTCTCGAACAGCGCCGACAGCCGCTGGTCCAGCATCCCGGACCAGCGATCGCCATCGTAGGCGGTGTCGAGCACATCGGCCTCCGCCATCGCAGTCAGAACGGCGGGATGAACCGGCGCGGCATTGTCGGAAAAGAAGCGCATGGGGGTGCCTTGCGACGCTACCGCGTGACCGTCAATCGACACGGATCAAGCGATCGGGCGCTGACGCTGCGACCGGATCAGGTTTCGGGATCGTCCTGCTCGCGCGAGGCGATCGTCGCCGTCCCGCGATAGCCGCTGACGCTGGCCGCCACCGCCTGGATCAGCTGCTGGCGCTCGCGCATCGGGCGCGTCGTGTCGCCGATCATCACTGCCACCGCATAACGCCGGCCGTCCGGCGCGGTCAGCAGGCCGACGTCGTTGAAGCCGGCGTTGCGGCGGCCCAGTTCCTGCCCCGTCCCAGTCTTGTGCGCCAGCGTCCATCCCGGCGCGATTCCCGCCTTCAGCCGCGCCCGCCCGGTGCGGCTCGATTCCAGCGTGGAGATCATCAGCCGCGTCGACGTTTCGGACAGCAATTCGCCCCGCGCCAGCCGCGACAGCGCATCGGCAATCGCTAGCGGCGCCGCGCCATCGGGCGGATTGTCGATATAGGCCTGCATCGCCCGCGCGCGCACCGCCGGATCCAGCTTCGCCCGCTGGATCGAGAAATTGTTGCCGATGCTCATCGACTGATCCCACGTCAGCCCGGCGGTCTTCGCCTGGAGCAGCCGCTCACCCGGGCCGAAGCGGATGTCGCCCAGCCGCTTGCGCTCGATAAAGGCGTTCACCGCCCTCGGCCCGCCGACCAGCGTCAGCAGCCGGTCATTGGCGGTATTGTCGCTCTGAGTCAGCGCGCGGAACAGCAGGTTGCCGACGGTCGTATTCCACGTCCCGCCCTTCACCAGATAGGCGACCGGCTGGTGGAACAGCGTCAGGTCACTGGCCGTCACGCTGACCGGATCGTCGAGCTTCAGCCGGCCCGTATCGCGCTGATCGAGCACGGTCATCGCGACCCACAATTTGCTGACGCTCTGCTGCGGCAGCAGTCGACGCCCCCCGGCCTCGATCGTCCAATCCTCGTCGACGGCGCGCACCGCCACGCCGGCAATACCCGGGAACTCGCGCACCAATTGCTGGATCGACGCATCCAGCGCGCGCGGCGCGCGGCTGGCCGGCAACGGCTTGGGCTTGGGTACCGGGATCGCGACGACGTAGGAGGGCGCGGGGGCCGGCGCGACGGCGCGCGCGTTCCGCGAGGGTGGCTCCCCGACACAGCCGGCCAGCGCGAGCAACGCAGCTCCTGCGCCCAACCGTCCGATCATGATCCTCGCCTGCCCCATGCCATCACACGGGAGGCTATCGGAAAAGACGCCATTGAAAACCGGGGGTTACCCGCTTTGCGATGAACGGCGCCTGTGCTGCGATGAACAGGATGCCGTTACGGAACAAGGACCGTGTCGACCGGCGCGTCCAGCGTTTCCGGCCAGTCCAGCGTATAATGCAGCCCGCGGCTTTCATGTCGGTGGAGCGCGGATCGAACGATCAGATCCGCCGTCTGCAGCAGGTTGCGCAGCTCGATCAGGTCCGGCGTCACCCGGAAATGGCCGTAATAATCCTCCACCTCCGCGGTCAGCATCTTGATGCGATGCTGCGCGCGCTGCAGCCGCTTGGTCGTGCGCACGATGCCCACATAATTCCACATGAAACGGCGGATTTCGGTCCAGTTCTGCTTGATCACCACTTCCTCGTCGGAATCGGTGACCCGGCTTTCGTCCCACGGCCGGATCTTCGGCACCGGCGGCAGCGTCTCCCAATGCGCTGCGATATGCTGCGCTGCCGCCTCGCCGAACACGAAGCACTCCAGCAGCGAGTTTGACGCCAGCCGGTTCGCGCCATGCAACCCGCTCTCGGTGCATTCGCCCGCCGCATACAGCCCGGGCAGGTCGGTGCGCCCGTCGCGGTCCACGATGATTCCGCCGCAGGTATAATGCTGTGCGGGCACGACCGGGATCGGCTGCACCGTCATGTCGATGCCCAGGCTCATCAACTTGTCGTAGATGTTGGGGAAATGCCCGCGCACGAAATCGGCCGGCTGGTGGCTGATGTCGAGGTGAACATAGTCGAGGCCGTAGCGCTTGATCTCGGCATCGATCGCCCGTGCCACCACGTCGCGTGGCGCCAGTTCCATTCGCTCGGGATCATAATCCACCATGAAGCGGTGGCCATTGAGCGGGTTGATCAGGCGCCCGCCCTCCCCGCGCACCGCCTCGGTAATCAGGAAGTTCTTGACGTCGAGGTTGTAGAGGCAGGTCGGATGGAACTGCATCATCTCCATGTTAGAGACGCGGCAGCCCGCGCGCCATGCCATGGCGATCCCGTCGCCGGTCGCGCCCCGCGGCGCAGTAGAGAACAGATACGTCCGCCCCGCTCCACCTGTGGCCAGGATCGTCGCACGGGCGGTGTAGAGGTTCACATGCCCGCTCTTGCGATCGACGGCATAGACGCCCCAGACGTTGCCGGCACCCGAATAGCGCTCCTCATGCCGGCTGGTGGCGAGGTCGATTGCTACCTGATCGGGAACCAGCGTGATGTTGGGATGCGCCTCCGCCGCGCGCTGCAGCGCCTCCTGCACTGCCCAGCCCGTCGCATCGTCGACATGCACGATGCGCCGATGCGAATGCCCGCCCTCGCGTGTCAGGTGCAGCGCATTCCCGTCCTGCGCGAACGGCACGCCCAGCTTCTGCAACCGCTCGATCGCCGCCGGGGCATTCTCCACCACGAACTCGACGATTTCGCGGTCGTTCAGCCCCGCGCCCGCCACCATGGTATCCTCGACATGGTTCTCGAACGTGTCCCCCGGCTCCAGCACCGCGGCGATCCCGCCCTGCGCCCAGGCGGTCGACCCTTCGTTCAGCGCCCCCTTTGCCAGCACGGTGACCTTGAACCGGCTCGCGAGGTTCAACGCCGCCGTGAGGCCGGCAGCGCCCGATCCGACGATAAGAACATCCGCGCCCGTCATGCGCGGCCAGAAGGAAGAACGACCATCGCGGCTGCATGGCACGAAGCGCGCGCATCTGCCATATCGGACCGGTAACGCCGGCGCGCGCATCCGTTCGTGCCGGGCCTGTCGAGCCGCCCCATGGGCGCCGACAGGTCCGGGCACCGGAAACGCCGCGCGCCGGGGATCAAGGCCCAAGGGAGTTCCATGTCCACCTACACCGCCCGCCTCGCCGCCCTGCGCGACCAGCTTGCGCGCCAGCAGCTCGACGGCTTCGTCGTACCGCTGACCGATGAGCATATGAGCGAATATGTCGGCGCCTATGCGCAGCGCCTGTCATGGCTCACGGGTTTCCAGGGGTCGGCCGGCACCGCCGTCGTGCTCCCGGCAGAGGCCGCGATCTTCACCGATGGCCGCTACACGCTGCAGGTGCGCGAACAGGTGTCGGCCGACGATTGGCAGTTCGTCGGCGTGCCGGAAACCAGCGTCTCCGGCTGGCTTGCCGATCATGCCCGGCAGGGCGCGCGCATCGGCTATGATCCGTGGCTCCACACCCGCGCTTGGGTCGATGAGGCAAGCCGCGCGCTGGCCGCGATCGACGCCACGCTGGTGCCGGTCGACACCAATCCGGTGGACGCGGTCTGGCCCGATCGCCCTACGCCTTCCGATGCGCCGCTCACCGTGCAGGACGACGCCCATGCCGGCCGGTCCTCGGCCGAAAAGCGCGCCGCCGTTGCCGACTGGCTGGTGGCGCATGGCGCGGATTCGGTGGTCCTCGCGTCGCTTGAATCGACCGCATGGCTGCTCAACGTGCGCGGCGGCGACGTTTCGCGCACCCCGGTCGCTTTGTCCTACACGATCGTCAACGCCGACGGCACCGCCGACCTTTATGTCGCGCCGGAGAAGATGAACGACGCGGTCGCCGCGCATCTCGGCAACGCCGTTCGTGTCCATGACCGGCGCAGCTTCGCCGCCGCGCTGGGCCAGTTCGCCGGCCGGCGCGTCGCGGTTGATCCCGCGCTGTCGGTGGCGGCCATTCCACACGCCATCGAGGCCTGCGGCGGCACCGTCGTGCCGCTGCGCGACCCCACCGTCATCCCGCGCGCGACCAAGAATGCGGTCGAGCAGGCCGGCCATCGCGCCGCCAGCATCCGCGACGGCGCCGCCTTGTCACGCTTCCTGCGCTGGATCGCGATCGAGGCGCCGAAGGGCGGTCAGACCGAACTGTCCGCGGCGGCAAAGCTGGAGGAATTCCGCCGCGAAACGGGCGTGCTGAAGGACCTGTCGTTCGACGCCATCTCCGCCACGGGCCCGCACGGCGCGATCCCGCATTATCATGTGACGGAGGAATCGAACCTCCCGATCGAGCCGGGGCAGCTCTACCTGATCGATTCGGGCGGCCAATATGTCGACGGCACTACCGACGTCACCCGCGTCGTCCCGATCGGCCGGCCGACGCAGGAGATGCGCGATCGCTTCACCCGCGTGCTGAAGGGGCATATCGCGCTCGCCACCGCGCTTTTCCCGCGCGGCACGACGGGCGCGCAGCTCGACGCGCTCGCCCGCCTCCCCTTGTGGCAGGCGGGGCTGGATTTCGCCCATGGCACCGGCCACGGCGTCGGCAGCTACCTCTCGGTACACGAAGGGCCCGCGCGGATCGCCAAGCCGAGCTATCCCGGCGCCGGCCCGTCGGAGCCGCTGCTGCCCGGCATGATTCTCTCCAACGAGCCGGGCTATTACAAGGCCGGCGAATACGGCATCCGGATCGAGAACCTGCTCCTCGTCCATGAACAGGACGTGCCCGGCGGGGAGTCGACGATGCTCGCCTTCGAAACGCTCACCCTCGCTCCGATCGACCGCGATCTGGTCGATCCGGCCCTATTGACCCCCGGCGAATTGTCATGGCTCAATGACTATCACGCCCGGGTCGCGGCAACGCTCGCCCCCGTGCTGGAGGGGGAGGAACGCGAATGGATCGTCTCAAGGTGTTCGCCCATCATTGTCGGGTAACGCTTCCCTGGGCGGTGGTCGGCGGGGCGGCGCTGACCATCGCCTATCTGACGGGCGACTTCTGCTATGCGGTCGGCCGATTCGTCGCGGACTGATCGTCGCCCTCACCGTCCGCCGCTGTCTCCTTCACTGCCCGCGCCTGCTCCTTGCGCCGGCGCAGGTTCGCCCGCAGCGCCGCGGCCAGCCGCGCGTCCCGTTCTGCCTTGGTTTCCATCGAAACAGGCTATCGCGCGACTTTAGCGCCTTGACAATCGGCCGCCGCTCGTCTCTAGCGCCCCCTCGCCCGCCGATCGCGGGCCGAGTGCTGCCGTAGCTCAGTGGTAGAGCGCATCCTTGGTAAGGCTGAGGTCGTGAGTTCAATCCTCACCGGCAGCACCATTTTCCCCGACCGTCATTGAACGAACCTCCGCCGTGGCGCGGAGCTGCCCGCCATCTGGCCCATTCGCCACCTCCCGGCGTCGCCGTCTGCGCATGTTACTGATTGTCGCGACGGCCCTGCGCACCTCATCTGGCATCCGCGACACGCCGCCTGCCCGGTCCTGGTCGCATTCGCGGGAAAGGAATGCGTGTGGACGACCGGCTGTTCGACCCCGACCGATTCCGCCTCACCGGCCAGGTCGCGCTGGTCACCGGCGCCGGCAACGGCATCGGGCGTGCCATCGCGCGCTTGTTCGCCGGCGCGGGCGCCGCGGTGATGGTCACCGACCTCGCGCGTGACAAGGCGGAGGCCGTCGCCGACGATATTCGCGCCGCCGGCGGAAAGGCGGGCGCCTTCACCTGCAACGTCACCGTGGAGGCGGAGCTGCAGGACGCGGTCGGTACCACGGTCGACACATTCAAGGCGCTGACGATCCTGGTGAACAATGCCGGTGGCGGCGGTCCCAAGCCGTTCGACATGCCCATGGAAGATTTCCGCCGCGCCTTTGAGCTGAACGTCTTCTCCTCGTTCCGGCTGGCGCAGCTCGCTGCCCCGCACATGGCGGCGCATGGCAGCGGCGCGATCCTCAACATCTCCTCGATGGCGGGGGAGAACCGGGACGACCACATGGCGTCCTACGCCGCGTCCAAGGCGGCGGTGAACCACCTCACACGCAACATCGCCTATGACCTCGGGCCGTCGGGCATCCGCGTAAACGCCATCGCGCCCGGCGCGACCAAGACCGATGCGCTCGCCTCCGTCCTGACGCCGGAGATCGAGAAGGCGATGCTGCGCCACACCCCGCTGCCACGCCTCGGCACCCCCGATGACATCGCCTATGCGGCGCTCTTCCTCTGCTCGCCCGCCGCATCCTGGATCAGCGGGCAGGTCCTCACCGTGTCGGGCGGCGGCGTCCAGGAACTCAATGGATGATCCCTGCGCGCAGCGGTTCCTGCCCGTGAGCTTTCACCCCGCCTCATCGTCGGGGGACCGCGCCGCAAGGGCGGCCGCCTGAGACGGAAGCGAGGCTCCTATGGAATTCCCGGCGGCAACGCTCTTCGGGTTGCTCTTCATGACCATGGGGCCGATCCGCGCCGTGGCGATATTCGCGACCGTCGGGACGGATGACAAGGCGCCGGGCGTCCGCCGGCTGGCGACGCGCGCCGCGCTGCTCACGGCACTCGCCTTCGTTCTTGCCGTCTATGGCGGCACCGGCACGCTCGCGTCGTGGGAGGTGTCGCTCCCCGTGCTGATCGGCAGCGCCGGCGTCGTGCTGCTGGCCCTCTCGCTCCAGTCGCTGCTCGTGCCGGCGGCACAGAGCCCCACGCTGCTCGATCCGCAGAAGCTGCGCCCGACCACGCTCGTCTTTCCCGGCCTCTTCCCACCGATCGCAGTGACGATCCCGATCATCTTCGCCGCCGCCGTGCCGAATACGGGCGCCCAACTGGAGATCATCGCCATCGGCCTTGGCATCATCCTTCTCAACTGGCTGCTGATGCTGCGGTCCAAGTGGCTGATGCGCAAGATGGGCTCCAGCCCGCTGGAAATCATGGGCGCCGTGTTCGGCGTCCTGCAGGTCGCGCTGGCGATGCAATTCATCGTCAACGCGGTGAAGATGCTGTGACGGGCATGGGCATCATGTCCCATGGCGATCGGCCCGGCTCCGGCATAAAAGCCGCCTCCACCGCGCTGCGCACAACAGGGAAGCAAGATGGCTGACGACGAATATGTCTATGACGAGGAAAGCGGCGAATGGCTGCCGGCGAGCGAGCTTGCCGCCAAGCGCGCGCAGGCCGATCAGGTGGAGGTGCGCGACGCCGTCGGCAATCTGCTGGCGGACGGCGATCAGGTCACGCTGATCAAGGATCTGGAGGTCAAGGGCGCCGGCCAGACGCTGAAGCGCGGCACGCTCATCAAGTCGATCCGCCTGACCGGAGACCCGCAGGAAATCGACTGCCGCTACGAAGGGATCAAGGGCCTCGTGCTGCGGGCGGAGTTCGTGCGCAAGCGATAGCGCCTGCGCCGTCCCCCCGCGACCGATCAGGCTGTCGCGGGCCGCCGCGCGATCTTCTTGATCACCCCGGAATAGCTCATCACCGCGTCGCCTGAGTCATCGATCACGCCGCGCACGAAGATCAGGCTGCGCCCGGCTTTCACCACCTCGCCCCGCGCGGTCAGCAACCGGCCGGGCACCGCCGCGCCGACGAACTCGGCGTTCAGCGTCGCGGTGACGCCGTGGAAGGCGGGCAGCACTGCCGACGCGACCATGAACAGCGAGAAATCGGCAAAGGTCAGCAGCGACCCGCCATGGACGTTGCCCCCGCCGTTGCGGTTCTTGGCTTCCGGGCGAAAACCGCACTCGATCTGCCCGTCGGCATCATAGCGCGCGAAGAACGGCCCGGCATGGTCCTCGAACGGGTCGGTGCCTGGCCAGCGCAGCCATCCCTGCCACTCACCGTCTTCGATCGGCGTCAGCGCGATGCCGGGTTCGGTCGTGATGTCCACAATCTTCCTTCTTGGCTCCTGGGATGATCCGCGCGCCGCTCAGCGCGCCGGCGACCCGACGTTCGGCAGCGTCGCCTCCTCGGCATTGGGCATCTTGCCGAACAATGCCCGGTCGGCCGGCGTGAACGCCCAACGCCACAGCACGAACAGGTAGACGCCGGCGATTGCCGGGATGCCGAACACGATCTCCGCCCATTCATATTCATGCGGCAGCGACGTCACCAATCCGCCGATGACCAGCGCCGCCAGCATCGCCCACACCAGCGGCCAGCGCAGCGGCGACACGGGCGCCGACAATATGTGGCGCAGCAGCCGCGCCTTGATGACGGAGGTCAGCGCGACGCTCACCATCAGCGCCACCGCCGGCGCCGCCGCCTGCGCCTCTTCCGACCAGCCGAGCCGCCGCGTGGCGATGATCATGCCAAAGCTGAGCGCCACCTGGAACGCCAGCATCACGGCGGAGATCAGCAGGTTGCGGTGCCGCGCGGTATAGACCAGCGCCGTCTCGCACACCGCCCCGGTCGACGCGAGCACTTCGGCGAACAGCAGGAAGGCGAGCGCCGCGGTGCCAGCCACGAATTGCGGCCCCACCGTCCCCATCACCGCCTCGCCCGGGATCGATCCCATCAGCGCCAGGCCAAGCTGCGCCGCCATGATCCAGAAGGCGACCTGCCGCACCTGGTTGGCGATCGCCAGCCGGTCGTTCACCGCCAGGCTCTGCGTGATCACCGGGCCCAGGATCGGGTCGAACGATGTCTTCAGCTTCTGCGGCAGGCTCGCGACCTGCTGCGCCATATAATAGATGCCGACGATCTTGGGCTCGAACATCACCCCCAGGATGAACCGGTCGACGTTGCGCGTGCCCCATTCGAACGCGTCTGCGCCCGCCAGCGGCACATTGTCGCGGATCATCGCCAGCAGCCCGCGCACATGCGGGGACCAGCCACGCGGCAGGCCGTAACTGCGCACCAGCGGCACGATCGATGCGATCAGCGCCGCGATCATCGACGCGACATAGCTCAGCACCAGGCCATCGCGCGTGGTGAAGAAGGAGAATATCCACGCCGCGATCGAGATCGTCCACGGCTCCACCACCGCGCGCGCCGTCACCGCGGCCTTCACGTTGTGGCGATAGGCCAGCGCCGCCAGGCTCACGTCGGACCAGGCGATCGCCAGCACGATCAACGGCAGCCATCGATCGAGGCCGACGATGGGCGTATTGGGGTACATGACCTCGGGGAAGGTCCACAGCACGGCGCTCGCCAGCAGCGACAGCAGCGCCGCGACCACCAGCCCGTCGGCGACGACATGGACGTGCGGCCGGTCGGTGCGGCTCAGCGCCTGCGCCAGCCCGCGCTTCAGTCCCAGCGTCGCCAGCAGCGCCGCCAGCTCCACCACCACCACCGCGATGGCGAACCGCCCAACGAGCTCCGGTCCGTACAGCCGCCCGGCGATGAACAGGAACGGGATGCGCGCCGCCAGCCGCAGGATGAATCCAGCGACATTGGTCCGCCCGCCCTTGGCGAGCTGGGCAATATCCTTCGATGTTTCGGTCACTGGGGCGTCCCGCCGGCCCCGCGCTGCCCGCCGGTCAATGGGCCGCCCCCCAGCTTGCGCCGGTGCCGATCTCCACCGCCAGCGGCACGTCCAGCTTCACCGACGGCTCGGCTGCGGTTGCCATCACGCGCTCGATCACCGGCTTCGCGGCCTCGACTTCGCTTTCTGGCACTTCGAACACCAGTTCGTCGTGCACCTGCAGCAGCATGCGCGTTCCGGTCAGCCCGGCCTCGGCCAGCGCCGGCTCCATCCGCGCCATCGCGCGCTTGATGATGTCGGCGCTCGTGCCCTGGATCGGCGCGTTGATCGCCGCGCGCTCGGCGCCCTGCCGCTCGTGCTGCACCTTCGATTTGATCCGCGGGAAATGCGTCTTGCGGCCGAACAGAGTCTCGGTGAACCCCTGCTCGCGCACCGCTTGCAGCGTCTCGGCGATGTAACGGTTGATCCCCGGGAACCGCTCGAAATAGCGATCGATCATCGCCTGCGCCTCATCCGCCGTCACGTCGAGGCGGCCGGCAAGGCCCCAGCGGCTGATGCCGTAGAGGATCGCGAAGTTGATCGTCTTGGCGCGCCCGCGGGTGTCGCGATCCACCGTGCCGAACAGCTCCTGCGCGGTCAGCGAGTGGATATCGTCGCCCCGCGCGAACGCTTCCTTCAGCGCCGGCACGTCGGCCATGTGCGCCGCCAGCCGAAGCTCGATCTGCGAATAGTCCGCCGCCAGAATGAGGTTACCCGGCTCGGCGACGAAGGCGTCGCGGATCTGCCGGCCGATCTCGGTGCGGATCGGGATGTTCTGCAAATTCGGATCGGTGGATGACAGCCGCCCGGTCTGCGCGCCGGTCAGCGAATAGCTGGTGTGGACGCGGCCCGTCGCCGGGTTGATCTGCTCCTGCAGCGCATCGGTATAGGTGGATTTCAGCTTCGACAGCTGGCGCCAGTCGAGCACCCGCGCGGCAATCTCCTTGCCGGGCGAATCCTTGTCCGCCGCGATCCGCTCCAGCTCGTTGACGTCGGTCGAATAGACGCCGCTCTTGCCCTTGCGACCGCCCTTGATGCCCATCTTCTCGAACAGGACATCGCCCAGCTGTTTGGGGCTGCCGATCGTGAACGGTGCGCCGGCGATGCCGTGGATCACGCCCTCCAGCTCCGCCATCTGAGTCGCGAACTCGGTCGAAAGCTGCGCCAGCCGCTCGCGATCCACCTTGATCCCGTGCCGCTCCATCCGCGCGATGACCGAAACAAGCGGCCGGTCGACCATCTCATACACCCGCGTCGCCCGCTCGATCGGCAGCCGCGGGCGGAATCGACGCCACAGCCGCAGAGTCACGTCGGCATCCTCGGCCGCGTACCGCGTCGCGGCGGCCAGATCGACCTGGTTGAACCCGATCGCCTTCTTCCCCGTGCCCGTCACGTCCTTGTACGCGATGCAGCTGTGCGACAGGTGCGTCGCCGCCAGCTCGTCCATCCCGTGCCCGTGCAGCCCGGCGTCGAGGTCGAAGCTCATCACGATCGTGTCGTCATAGGGCGCAAGCGCGATCCCCAGCCGCCCGAGCACGACCATATCGTATTTCAGGTTATGCCCGATCTTCAGCACTGCCGGATCCTCCAGCAGCGGCTTCAGCTTGGCGAGCGCCAGGTCGCGGTCGAGCTGCACCGGCTTCTCGGCGAACATGTCGCCCCCGCCGCCCTCGCCGACATGCGCCAGCGGCACATAGCAAGCGAGATTGGGCGCCAGCGCCATCGACACGCCGACCAGCTCGGCCAGCATCGGATCCTTGGCGGTCGTCTCGGTATCGATCGCAACCCAGCCCTGATGCCGCGCCACGGCGATCCAGCGATCGAGCGCATCTTCGTCGACCACCGTTTCGTAACTGTCATGGTCGCAGGGCGGGTCTTCCTCCTGCGGCACGCCGACCGGCTCGGGCGGCGTCGGATCGACGCCGTCATTCTGCTCCGCCGCCAGCTTCGTCAGCAGCGACTTGAACCCGTGATGCTCCAGGAACGCGCGCAGCGGCGCCTCTGGGATCCCGTCGAGCGCCATTTCCTCCAGCGGGTGCGGCAGCGGCACGTCGCACGCCAGCTCCACCAGCTTGCGCGACAGCCGCGCCCGATCGGCGAACTCGATCAGATTCTCGCGCAGCTTGCCCTTCTTCATCTCGGGCGCGGCGGCCAGCACCGCCTCGACGCTGCCATGCTCCAGGATCAGCTTCGCCGCGGTCTTGGGCCCCACGCCCGGCACGCCCGGCACATTGTCGACGCTGTCGCCCATCAGCGCCAGCACTTCGCCGAGCTTGTCCGGCCCGACGCCGAACTTCTCCACCACCTCGGGCGGGCCGAAGCGCTTGTCCTTCATCGTGTCGAGCATGTCGATGCCCGGCTCGGTGAGGAGCTGCATCAGGTCCTTGTCGGAACTGACGATCGTCACTTGCCAGCCCTGCGCCAGCGCCGCCTTGCTGTACGATGCGATCAGGTCGTCGGCTTCCCAGCCCGCTTCCTCGATGCACGGCAGCGAAAAGGCGCGCGTTGCATCGCGGATCATCGGAAACTGCGGTTTCAGATCCTCCGGCGCGGGCGGGCGATGCGCCTTGTACTGGTCGTACAATTCGTTGCGGAACGTCGTCTCGGACTTGTCGAGGATGACCGCCAGGTGAGTCGGACCATCGGCCTTGTGCAGGTCGTTGGCCAGCTTCCACAACATGGTCGTATAGCCATAAACCGCACCGGCCGGCTCACCATGCTTGTTCGTGAGCTTCGGCAGCACGTGGTACGCGCGAAAGATGAAGCTCGAGCCATCGACGAGATAGAGGTGCGGCATGGGGGCCGCTTAGCGGATCGGCGCGCCGCGAACAAACAATGCGGTGGGCGCCGGATCGCGCCGCCCGCGACTCACAGTTTCCCGAACCGTTCCTCGAACGTCTTGATGTCGCCGGCGGCCAGCAATTGCGCCTGTTCCAGCCAGCGATCACGCCCCATCCGGCCAGTGAACGGCCCAAGATGCGCGTCGAGGTCCTCGGCGGCGCGCTGATCCAGCGCGGCCAGTTGCCCGACGGTCGAAATGCCCAGCTCGGCCAGCCGTGCGGCGACCTTCGGGCCCAGCCCCTTGATGCGCGTCACCGGCGCGTCGCCCGGCGGCGGCGCTGCCGGGGTGGGGGCGGCGGCGG
>VIYQ01002951.1:0-16721 GCA_009928355.1 Chlorella sp. CH2018 | reverse complement strand
GTGGGAGGTGGCGGCGGGGGTCAGTAAGGCCGCCGTTTGGTGGATAAACCCTCGTTCCACCCACCTTGGTCTTCATGAGCAGGGCGGCCCGCTGCTCCAGCTCCATGTCCTTCTGCCGTATGATGCCCTGTGGGGAGGGCGGTGTAAAAGCTTCCGAGGTCTCCACTTGAGTGGGCCCCCGAACAGCCGGCAGCGCGGTGCGGCGGAGAGCGGCGGGCAGTTTGGCGACGGCTGCGGTGAGGGCGGTACAGGGCGGCTGGCGGGCTCCCTGAGCGCCACTTGCCTCCAGGTCCATGCTGGAGGGGCGCACGGGGTCTTGGACGGCGCGCAGCCGGGCGGTGGGGCTCCTCAGAACGGCGGGCGGCCCCTTGTGGAGCGCGGGGGCCCCTCTGAGGGGATGAATGACCGGTGAGGGTGAGCAAGTTGGGGGCAACGCTCACTTGCAAGGCCTCAGGCGGTGCCGCCCATGCCGGTCGCCCAGCGGGCGGCCCCAGCCGGCCTGAACCGATTACTACCGCACTTTATTCCAGCTTGCAAACAATCGGGCGCAGCGCAACACCCAGTTCGCGGCTCCTACGACCGCCCTCACGGGGGCACCTTCCGCAACGCACAGCTGGGCGATATGACCGCCTGAGCGTGCTCACATGGTAGCAGTGGGGCACGCGATGGCGCCCCCCAAGCCCAGGACCGGCACCCGGGTGCCGCTGCGGGCGAGTGCGGGCCAGGAGGGGCTGGGCGCCCGTTTGGTACCTTGGCTGTTGTGCGTTCCAGCAGCCCGCGAACGTTCCGCACCCGCGACGGCGGCTGCGGGACACCCTGCTGGCCGCCGCCGCCGCTGCCGCTGCCGCTGCCGCCGCCACCCTTCGCCTACCTGCCCCTCCCCCCCTCTTTCCCCTTCGTGCAGGGCCTGCTGCTGGTCAGCGCGGTGGCCTGGCTGGCGCTGTGCACCTGGATGTTCCACGGCATGCTGGAGGTGCAGCTGACGGTGAGCGGCGCGGAGGAGGCGCTGGAGACGCCCACCGAGCGCGACTGCTCCGGCCTCTGGCTGTTCAAGGGCTGGTGCGAGCGCCGCGTGGACGCGCTGCGCGCCGAGGCGGTGCGGGAGGGCATGCAGCACGCGTGGGCGGGCTACAAGGCCTTTGCCTGGGGCGCCGACGAAATCCACCCCAAGTCCAAGACAGCCAAGACCGACATCATGGTGGGTGGCTGGCCAACGGGGCATTTGTGTGCAGAACACCTGCGCTGCGCCGGGTTGACATGTTGGGTGTCCGGCAGCTGTGCAGCAAACGGCGGCTACCAACTCGAGGTGCAGCGGCGCCATTACTTGCAAATGCGCTGGTGTTTTGAGTCCCGCCGGGTAACGCTGCCGCTTGTGCACAGAGCCACTAACCCACCTGCGCGTGTGCCTGGCTGCAGGGCGGCGCGGGCATCCAGGGCATGGGCGTCAGTATGGTGGATGCGCTGTCCACCCTGAAGGTCATGGGGCTGGAGGAGGAGTTCAAGCAGTGAGCAGGCGGGGCCTGGGCGGGATGCCGCAAGCGGTGGGCGCCGCCTGCGTGCCGCACCCCGCTACTGCCGCTGCCCCCCCCCCACCGCCGCCTCTCACATGCCGCCGTGCTGTCCTCACCCCGCAGGGGCCGCAACTGGGTGATTGAAAAGCTGGACTTTGAGCGCAGCACGACCATCAGCTTCTTTGAGACAGTGATCCGCATCCTGGGCGGCCTGGCGGCGGCAGCCGACCTGAGCGGCGATGCTGCGCTGGCGACCAAGGCGGTGGACCTGGGTGAACGCCTGCTGCCCGCGTTCAGCACACCCACAGGTGCGCAGCAGCCAGAGAAGGGGTGGGGCAGGGATGGGTGTGCTGCGGCTGGGGCTGCGCGGGAGCCACACCCCATCCCACCCGGCTGTGTGGCGTGACTTGCAGCTGCAGCCCACCCCGCTTGCTGTGCTGCAGCTTGCACCCTTGTTGATCTTTTGCGGTCCCAGCATGCTTGCCATGGGTCTCCTGCCTCCCGCTGCAGGTCTTATCAACAACGTGGTATTGCTGCCGCGAGTTACGCCTGATACCGGCGGCGGCACTGTGATCCTTGCAGAGATGGGGACCAATGTGCTGGTGCGCTGTGCCTGGCCCTGTGCGCTGCCGCCGCTTCCGTGCCCAACAGCTCCTGGACATGGCAACTTCTGTGTACAGCCCCTTGCACCCTGCAAGCACGCGGCAACTGGCTGGGGGGCTGCCCTGTCCTGGCCGCTTGCCCATACCCTGAGAGCATAACCCCACTCCTGCCTGCCTGCCTGCCTGCCTGCCTGCCTGCCTGCAGGAGTTTGCCACCGTGAGCGCGCTGGCGGGCGACCCCAAATTCCGCGAGGCAGCGGAGAAGCCGTTGCGGAGGGTGCACAAGGCCAACACAAATGTGAGGAGGGGGGGTGGGCATCAGGGTGGGAAGGGAATGGCTGTGCAGGAGCACTGTGCAGGCTGGGTGTGCAGCGCGGCAGAGACCCTTGGCTGCCCAGCTGTGTCGGCAAGCACGCCTCGCCTCATGCTGGTTGACTGCCCCACGGTTGCCACTGCAGGCGCTGCTGCTAGAGAGCGTTGACCGCTCCACGGCCAGGGAGGTTGGGTCCAAGCGGGGCGTGGGCGCGGGCACCGACTCATACTACGAGTACCTCATAAAGTGGGTGGCGGGCCTGGTCTTGGGGCGGGGTGTGTCTTGAAGGGCCGGTGCGCCACCTCCCGGCTGGACTGCTTGCCTGCCCACCATGCGCACGCGCTGCTTGACTCCTGTGCGTACTCGTGTGCGTGGCCTTGCAGGTACTGGGTGCTGGGTGGCCGCCGCGATGAGCACTTCAGGCAGCGCTGGGAGCAGGCCACAGATGAGGCGCTGGAGCAGCTGATGGTGCACCCCAAGGGCTGGTGAGGGGCTCATGCAGCGCTGGTGGCGGTGCCGAGTGGGGAGGCAGAGCAGCCAAGGAGGGAGATGCGCAGTGTTGTCGTATCCAGTTGCAGCAGGGCCCTGCCGCTGCCTGCTGGCGCCCCCAGCACAGCCATGGCAGCCGCCTGAAAGTGGGCTGCGCTTACACAGCCCCCCTGCCTGCCCTGTGCTGTGTGCAGGGACTTCTCCTATGTGAGCGACCTGGAGGGCGGCAGTGTCAGCACCGTGCTGGAGCACCTGCGGTGCTTCTACCCCGGTGAGCCCCCGCTGCTGGGGCTAGAACGTCCGAGTGGAGCGCTGCTGGGCGGGCAGCTGCTGGGCGGGCGGCTGCTGGGCTGGTCGAAGCATGCAACCCACCCCACCCCACCCCGGCCCTCCCGCAGGCTCCATTGCTCTGGGTGTGATGGCAGGCGGCGTGGAGGGGGAGAAGGCGGAGCGATACCTCGAGTTTGCCGCCAACATGACCACAGCCTGCTTCCAGCTCTACAACCAAACCGCCTCGGGTGGGTGGCAAGGCAGTGCCTCAGCAGCCCCTCCTGCTGCCTGCAGCAGGCTGTGCCTGCCTCACGTGTGCGCTGTGGATGCGCAGGCACATTGCGTACTCAGGGTGCTGTCTTGAGCCCGAGCTGAGCCGCCTGTGCCGACATTTTGCCCATGCAGGCCTGGGCGCGGAGCGCATCAGCTTTGATCTGGAGAGCGGGGAGGTGAATCTGTTGGACACGCGATACTGGCAGCGCCCAGAGGTGAGGCAGCGGTGTGTGGGCAGGGCCCGGTGTGCTGGGCAAGACAGCGACAGCAGCGGAGGTGGTGCGCAGCATGGTGCGCGCTTGGCTCACAGCGCCTGCCGCCCACTGCTGCCACCCCGCCCCCAGGTGATTGAGAGCATATTCTACATGTGGCGCGCCACGCACGACCGCAAGTGGCGCGACATGGGCTGGAAGATGTGGAGGGCCATTGATACGCATGCTCGCTGGGAGGGCGGCTACAGCGGTGCACTGGACGTGGCGCAGGTGCGGCGGGGTGTGGCATGCAGTGAGCCAGCAGGAGCTTTGCAGCCCTGCCCAACAGCTTGACGTTGACGCCCACCACTTGCAAACCCCGCTTGCACGGTTTGTTTGTTTGCACCTCACTGGCGCACTGTAGGTCCGCCTGCCAGGTTGCCCGCCGAGCCACCCACTTGGCCCATCACTCCTTCTGTTGCCTCCCTCCTCCCATCCCACAGCTGCCGGTGCCGTCGGACGATGTGTCGCAGTCCTGGTTCTTCGCCGAGACGCTCAAGTACTTCTACCTCTTATTCTCGCCGGATGAAACGCTCTCCCTGGCCAACTGGGTGCTCAACACCGAGGCCCACCCGCTGCGTGTGCGCCTGCAGCACAGCGCGCCCGCGGCAGCAGCGGCAGCTGGAGCAGCTGGTCGCATCCGGCAGCAGCTCAAGGGCGGCATCGTGGCTCAGAATTGAGCCGTGCCAGGGTGCCCGCCCCGATTTGTTACTTGATCACTCTGCGCGCTGCACCGCACTTGTTTTTCCCACCAGTATGTATCCTCGGTTGCCCGCCACAGTTTTGTGCCCTCAGCTGCCATTCATACGATGTTACAAACGCATGAGAAGAGTAGACACTGTCCTAGGGGACGACAGCGAGCGGGGCGGCCAGTTAAGACGCGCCCACGCTCCCGCACCGCACAGATACACCAACACAAAGACATGCCTGAGGCCTAAAGTGGATGATGCACAGCCGGGCAAGACGGCTGGCCCGCTGAGCCTGCGGTCAGTTGCTACAGCCAGCCAGCCAGCCTATTTATTGCGGCCCAGCTGCCACCTGCCCTAGCAAGCAGCAGGCCGCTGCAGCGCCTGGACCGGCGGCTCATAGGTGCGCATATGGCGCCAGTGCCCGCTGCCACAGCTGCTCAAAGGCGCTCTGCAGCTGCTGCAGTGCAGCCCGCTGCTGGGTGCCCTCAGGGTAGGCTGCACCAGGGCAGCGCGGGGATGGCAGGCAAACAAAACACTGGTCAGCAATTGAATGTGTTGCTGCAACCCACAACAGTGAGAAGCAGGCGCCCCCCTGTCGCACCCCATCCACTGACTGCCCCACCAGATCACCGCGCACCTGTGGCAAAGCCAGTGAACATGCGGCCCGCATCGGCTGCAAAGTCCAGCGGGCGGCCGTACTGGGCGTTGGCCAGCCGGGTTGCAATGGTGTTCAGGTCCACCACAGGGGAGCCCTGGGGCAGGGGAGGAACAAGGGAGGGCGGGCACTGGTCAGGGCAGGCAGCAGGCAGCAGCATCCACCACGACTTGGCGTCACGACACGTCAATGCGCAGAAACGGATGAGGAGCCTCTGCATGCCAATCAGGAAGGGCAGGCTTGCCTGGTTGAAGGGCGGCGGGGGCTGCTGCAGGATGACAGAGGCATTGGGCAGAGACGCCATCGCCTCCAGCAACTGGCGAGCAGCGGTGGGCCAGGCAGCTGCCGCCTGCTGCTGCTCCTGCTGCTGCTGCTGCTGCGCTGCCGCCTGCTGCTGCTGCTGCGCTGCCGCCTGCTGCTGCTGCGCCGCCACCTGCTGCTGCTCCCAGGCATTCAGTTGGGTGGGGGCCTGCTGTGCATACCCACCATACCCCGCCTGCGGCTGGGGCTGCGCAAACTGCTGGGGCGCAGGTGCAGCCTGCTGTGCCTGCTGCCCACCAGCAGAGGCTGTCCGCTGCAGCAGCGTGAGGAACTGCGCCTGCTCCCCGGGCGGCATACCCTGCACCAGCTGGACCACCTGCGCCTGCTGCTCCCGCGGCAACTGCTGCACCAGCTGCTGGAAAGCTGGGTTGCCCACCAAGCCACCACCCCCACCCTGCTGCCAGGCGTAGCCCTGCTGCTGCGGAGCCGCACCGCCCGGTGCGGCGCCGGCCAGCAGCTGCTGCAGCAGCGCCCCCAGCTGCGCCTGCTGCTGCGGAGCGGGCTGCTGCGGGGCGGCCGGCTGCTGGTAGCCATATGCCTGCTGCTGCTGCTGCTGGGGCGGCGCCTGTGCGCCCCAGCCAGCCGGCGCCTGCGGCTGGTACTGCTGCTGCTGCTGCATGTGCAGGTAGGCAGGGGAGGCAGTTCCCTGCTCCTCCTCCACCATCGAAGCCAGCCGGCCATCCAGTGTCAGCCCCGACTGCGTCCACCACTGTACATTCGGGGGTGGGAGGAAGGGTGGCGCTCAGCCTGGTGGCTCATGCACACACACCATGCAGCGTATTAACCAAGCGAGGGATGAGAGCGGCCCGTTGCCTGTGACTTTGTGTCCAGGCCGGCCGCCTACCTGCTCAAACTGGCGCCGCGTCACCGCCGCATCGCGCGTCACCTGGTGGTCCGGGCCGTTGTACTGCGTAGAGGGCGGAGGAAGGGGTTGAACTGATTGATTGGGTAATGTGCTCCAGCTGTGACAGGACCTGTGCAGGTGTGTTACTGTGTATACCCGCTGCAAGCGCGCAAGAGGAGATAGAAGACTGCCACTGCTTCCCAGCGCCTGGGCCCAATGCCCCCTGGATCCCGCGTCCCGGCCCTCACCAGCATGCAGTTCTCCCACACTTGCTGCACATCGGCCAGGAACTCGCGGGCCACGTTGTAGGAGCCGCTCTTGAGCTGCAGCAGCGGCAAAAAAAGGCATGGGGGCAAGAGCGCGTGGTGAGGGAGCCGGCAGTGGCGACGTGCCCCAAGCGAGAGCCGCAGCGACTTGCCGCATGCGAGAGCCGCAGCACTCTCCACAAAGCCCTCGCTTAGCCCACCAGCAACCCGCCACCAACCCCGCGGGCCCAAGCACCCCTCTCACCTTGTCGCTGATGGTGGCCAGGTCCATGGGGCGGCGCACCACATCAAAGTAGCCGGGTGCATCCTCAGCCTTGACTGGAGCCCAGAACCAGCTGCTCTCCTTCACCTTCTGCAGCCGGAACAGAGTCTGCAGGGGGTAGGGGGTGGGAAGGGGCGGCGGGAGAGCGGCTGAGCAGGGCTGGGCCAGACAGGTGTGGGGGTTGCAGGGCGGTGCAGGGGTTGGCCCATGTTCGAGGATAAAGGGTGGACTGCTTGCACAGCCGCAGCAGGATGGTTCAGCCTCAAGAGCACTGCTTAAGCCGCTTGCTCAACAGCGGTTCTGGGCCGGGCGGGGCCACAGCTACACACATCAGCCAGCCAGCCGCAGCCGCCCACCTTGCGAGCGGCGGCACGCCAGGCCGCATCCAGCTTCTCAGCTGCGGCGGCTGCCTTGGCAGCGCGCCGGGCCGCCTGCTGCGCCTCCAGCTCTCGGTTGGACACTTGCACTCCTGTGGCCGCCCAGCACTGTGGAGGGGAAGGGGAACGCCAACACTGTGACGTTAGCCGGGGGACAGGCTGCTGTGCACCCGCCCACCTAACGATGGTGCATGCCACGCAAGCCAACCACAACCACAGAAGGCAGTGCGCCAACTGTCACCTGCTTCCAGTACGCCTCCGCCTCGGCTGCCTCGGCCACCACTGGGGCATCAGGCTCATTGTACTGCGGGCCAGGAGGTGGGCACGGGATGCATTGGTATGCAGCCTTCGGGTGCAGGTTGCTGCCCATTTGCAGGGGATGCTGACAAGCTGTAAAACACGACTAGACAGCAGGACGATGGGCACGGGAATGAGGGCACACTACAGAGCAGCTCGTTGGTATCATACATGATGTGCACCCAATCCGTCAGCGCCCACCTCGCGGCAGTTGTCCCACACCAGCTGCATGTCCGCCAGGAACTCCAGCGGGCTGGGGTACTTGGCTGCATGGGTGCGGCGAGATGAGCAGCGCTGTGAGAGGCAGATGAACTGCAAAGAGAATGCTGCCCGAAACCATACATCGATAAGCAGGTTTCACACATTGGCCCCGCCTCCACCCCAGCACCCACCCTTGCTCAGGTTGCGCTGAATCTGCTCCAGGCAGCGCGGCTTCTTGATCACATCGTGGTAGCCGGGCACGTCGCGCGGCACCTGCATGTGTGGCACGGTTGAACAGCAGCCACATGTGTGCGGGCATTAAAGCTCCCACCTCCTGGCAGTTGCTTGCATGATCCCTAGGGCCCGACAGGTGGCGGCCTGTCAACAGTGCAGCTGCAGCCAGCAGCACCAACTGCTGGCCGCCACACAGCATGTCAAACAGCCCTCAGCTGCATAAGCAGCTCACCGGCTCGTGGAATGGCTCCGAGGCCTCCAGCTGCATGAGGCGGGCCAGTGCCTGCATCGCCCGCGTCTGCCAGTCTCCCTGGTCAATGGCCGGGCCGCGGCTGCGCTTGGAGGGCGGCGGCGCGCGGGGCTGAGCCTGAGGCGGCATGCCGGCCTGCATGCCACCTGCTGCGGCGGCAGGGCCGCCCTCCGACAGCTTGCGCTTCAGCGGCTGCTGCGGCCTGGGCGCGGGGGCTGGCGCTTGTGCTTGGGCAGGGGCCATCGCAGGCATGGGCGCTACCATCGGCGCAGGAGCGGCGGCTCGAGCTGGGGCAGGTGCCGGCGCAGGTGCAGGTGCCGCCGCTGCGGGTCGCGGCTGCTGCTGCGGCTTCAGCTGCGGCACCGGCGCGCCCGCCAGTGCCGCGGTCAGCGCTGCACGCTGGTCGGGCGGCAGCGCCGCCAGGCGGCGAGCCGCGTCTTCCCGCAGCTCTGCTGCCTTGGCTGGCTGCCAGGCGGCGGGCTCAGTGGGCAAGCCCTCCAGCCGCCAGGCTGTCTCAAAGGCACGGCGGCAGTCGTGGCACTGCGCCATGATGTCGGAGCCGTCGGCGTTGTATGCCGCGCAGTTGGACCACACCTGGCAGGAGACAGAGCAGGGCAAGGGAGGCAAGGCAGTGAGGGCACAAGTGGGCACAGGTGGGAGGTGCAGCAGGCGTCAAGGCTGCCAACGGCAGGGCAAACATGCATGCCCAGGTCGTGATGCGTGCGCGCCCCCTGCTGTGCTATTGCGCCTCCCCAACAACACAGCAAGCACACAGCCAGGCAGGCAGGCAGGCAGGCAGGCAGGCAGGCACCCACCAGGTTGACGTGGGCAAGCAGGTCCAGTGGGCTGGCGTAGCTGAGCGCCTGCAGGTTGGCCTGCGGGCGGAGGGGGGATAGGAAATGGAAGGTACCGTTACAGTAGCGCACATTGCTGGAAGCTACCAACCCCCGCTGCCATGTGAAGCTACTCACCCGGCCGCCCTCGCCACCCACCCCCATCCATCACACCCATCACACATCGAAGTGCAGGCGCTGCAAGCAGCCGCCCACCTTGACTGTGCCCAGGTCCATGGGCTGCGTGACCTCCTCAGCATAGTCGGGGAAGGCCTTGAGGTCCACCGGCTCGCTGAACTCAGCGGCGCACTCCAGGCGCAGCACCTGCGGGATGAGGGGAGGGAGGAGGTTGTGTCGGGGGAGGGAAGGGATTGTGGTGGTGGCGGGCCAACACACTTGAACTGCGCAACTGGCTTCGCTGGCGGGAAATGTGCAGCCCACCTCACAGCCCAGCCCAGCAACCACGCCTCCACCCCCCGTTTGCATCTCGCCTTGGTGAGCACCAGCATGGCTGCCCCCGGCCACGTGGCCTGCGTGTGCACCGACACGCCGCCCGCCTGCTTGGCCAGCTCCCCCAGGATGAACTCCTCGGGAGTCAGCACGCGGTTGGTCTGCAGCCGCCGAGCGCCGCTGGGCTGGCCGCCCTCGCCGGCGCCGCCCTCGCCGCCCTTCTTGCCGGCGGCGGGGGCCGCCTCCTCGCCCTCGCTGCTGCCCTCCTCCTCCTCGTCCTCCTCCTCATCCGAGTAGAACTCAGACGACTCCTCGTCATCCACATCGGGTGCTGTGCCTGATGCACGCTGCGCCGCCAGGATGGCGGCGTTGATGGCTGCCTGGCTGGGGGCCCGCACGCGCTTGCCCTGAAGGCAGGGTGGCGGTGGGCAGCGGGCGGAGCGAGGTGAGAGCCATCACCGCAACAGGCGCCGCTGGGGCAGGGCAGCCACTCACTGAAGCAGGCCATCCCGCCTGCTTTCCACCAGCCAGCCCTACCCACCCCTGTGAACCACGTCTCACCTGGCAGGCCAGGCACCGCACCTCCTCGCCCGCCGACGCCTTGGCGGCATACTCCTGTGGGGTGTGGAGGACAGGCCGAGGTGCCATGTCATGCTGAGAATACGGCATACCGGGGGTCCTGCCGGCCACACCCATCACCCCCATGCACTGAGCAGCGGGTGCCCTGCCTTGGGCCCCTGCCGTTTCAAGCCCAGCGCACCTCAGCGTGCATGCCGGCGCACTCAAAGTGGAACGAGTCCTTGCAGGCGGCGCACTGGAACAGCGGGCGGCCGCGGTCGGGATACTTGCACACCGGGCAGAACCAGGGCTCCACCTCCGCTGATGCGCCTTGCTGCGGCAGGGCGACGCCATGCAGAACGGGGGGCCGGGCATGAGATCAGGCGCAGCGCAGCTAGGTGTGGTGAAGGCAGCAACAGCAATGGCAGCGTGCGCCCAGCTCGCAGGTAAGCAGGCTCACCCCCTCCCGCCGCTTGCGGATGCGCTCCTCGCGCTCCCGCTGCCGCCGCTCCAGCTGCAGGAGGAGAGCATGGGCTGGTTCAAAAACTGCTGGGCAAGCTGCCTGACTGCTGAGCAATCGCAGCTCATTTGATTGGCCTCTGTTGTGTGCAACTGCTGGCGACTGCCTGCAGCTGCCTGCTGCAGCTTTCAAATCCAAGTTGCATCTTGCCTCAGCGGGGTCTGTCTCCTCTCCCGGCTCCGAGGTGGAGGTGGCCTTCACCCGCCCGCGTTTGGCCAGGGCTGCAGCAGGGGCGTGGCGTCGGGGGCAGGGGCAGAACGATGCACCTCGGAATGTGTGGTGGAGGAACGGGGCACGAATGGCGGCGGACACCACCCCTGCAGCTCCCAACACTGGCAGCTCAATGGGCGCATAGCCTGGCTAGGCAACAAGGGCAAGCGTTTGGTAGACAAGAAGCAGGCCAAAGGAGGGGCTCACCCAGTGCCTCCTCCTTGGTCTGGCCGGGCAGCGGCGGGCGGCCGCCCCGAGCCTTGGTGTGCCCCTCGTCCGGGCTGAAGGGCCGCGGGGGCTTGGCTTGGCTGCAGAGAGGGGCACCAGAAGCCACAAATGTAGCTGGCAATGCGGAACGCCATGGATGCTGCTGCACAAATGCAGCGGGGGCGGTTCCCAGCAGCCAAGCGGGCGCCTAGTCAGCGAGCTGCCAACTTGCCGTCCCACCCCCTGCAAGGCCCTGCCCAGCCGCAGCCACAGGCCCAGCAGGCTTCAATTCTGGAGTGTCCGCTGCAGCAGGCCAATCGACAAGCATCAGCGCCAGGCAAAGCAGCTGTTTAGCATGGTACGGACGACCCACCGCTGGCTGCGCGCCGCGGCGCGCTCCATCTGTCGGCGGAAGGACTTGCAGGCCTGGCAGCTCCACCTGTTCTCGCTGCCCATGGCCTCCACATCGTCCTGCCCCGCACGCCCGCAGCCGCAGTGGAACCACCTGCAGTGCACGATTGGGAGGGCCCAGTGTGTCAACCAAAGCAAAGCTACATGGGCAGCCCGCTGTTGTGGGCTCCAACAGCTGGCCCCTTCCGGTCACGCATTATCCGGCAGACGAAACACGCACAACAACGCTTACACAACAGCCCGCACCTCTGGCAGGTATCGCACGCAATCCAGGCGGCGTCCAGCTCCTCGTTCTCGCCGTGGTACCGCTCGCACTGCCCGCAGGCATCCGCCGCAGCAGCCGCTGCCTCGTGCAGTGCAGCACGCGCGGCAGCCACACCCTCTGGTGTGGCATCAGGCCCAAGCGCGGCCTGGCGCACAGCAGCAGCCGCCTCCCGGGCTGGTGCGTTGGCGGCCTCTCGCCGCAGCTGCAGGAAGGGGCATGGCGCGGCAGCTGAGCTCCTGAAGCATGGGTGCGGTGGCCTGTATTCGCCCACACCAGCGATGCATGCAGCCACGTCACTTCTGCAACAGCACAGGACCAACCAGCCCTGACTCACCCGCTCTTCGTACGACTTGATGAGCCAGAGGGGCAGCAGGCTCTCATGCACCCAGATGGGATCGCGGGAGGCCTGCAAGGTGCCCGGTGAGTGAGCAGGGTGCGTTGCTATGTTTGCAGCTCCACAGCTCAACGCATGCTGCTTGCACTGCAGCATGCCTCCACCAAACTGCTTCCCAGCGCCCAGCCTGCTCGCACACCCACCTGCGCCTCACGAATGACCTGCTCCAGGGTCATGCCAGGGGCCACGGCCGCAAGGGCAGCCGGCGCAGCACCGGCGGCCGCTGCCACCCGGGCAGCATCTGATCCAAGCTTGGCCAGGTTGGAGGCGGAGTGGCGTTCCCGCATCTTGGCCAGCCGCTCAGCCTCCTCAGCCTCGGCACGGGCGCGCTCTGCGATGGGGGACAAGAAAGGAAGGAGCCACTGAAGGCGAGGCAACAGCAGGGGCAGTTTCTTAGCATACACCACTGTCCCGCTGCTTGGCACCCAGCAACTGCCCAACACAGCACACAGCCCACCCACCCGCTTCCAGCCGGCGCATCTTGGCTGCCACCGCGGCGGAGGGCGCCTCAGCAGGCCCTTCGTCCTCCTGCACACGCCACTCCAGGGAGCGAGGGCGCTTGCGCTCCGGCCCCTGCTCTTGCTCGCTGTCGCCGGGCTGCAGGTCTCCAGAGGGGGCCTCCTCCTCCTCTCCTGAGGCTGCCATCTCCCGGCTCTCACTGGGAGCGGTGACACCCAGGGAGGCGGGCGCTGCTTCGCTGGCCGGCTCAGCCAGGTCAGAGGCCAGCAGGCTGCCCAGCTCCAGCTGAGATGAGGACTGCGGCAGCTGGCTGCTGCCGGCGCGCAGCACGTCAGCTGAGGGGGCAGGCTGCTGGGTGGCCGCGGGCGCCACCTGTGCGGCATCAACCTCCATGGGGGCTGCTGCCTCTGGTGCGGGCGCTGCCGCCTCTGCCACAGGAGCGGGCACTGCTGTGTCGAGGGCTGCTGCCAGCGCTGCATCTGCTGCTGCGGCGGCTACAGGTGCCGCCCCTGCAGCAGGGGATGCCTCTGCAGCGGCCGGAACAGCCGGAGGCTGCGGGGCCTCGAGAGGCAGGCCGTTGGGCAGCTCAGCAGCCGGCTCAGCTGCCGCTGGCTGCTCCTCCTTCACCGCCGCGGCAAGCAGCTGCTCCTGCTGCTCCGTCTGCTGCTCCTGCTGCGCATCGGTCTGCATGGGCTCGGCCTCTGCTGCCTCCGGTTTGACAGCCGCACTGGCAGGGCCTGCTGCTTCCTCCACTGCTGCGCCTGCCTCAGCTGCAGGCTCTGCGCCCTCAGGCTGCGCAGCAGCCTGCTCCGCTGCGGCCTGCTGGGCAGCAGCCGCCTGGGCGGCAGCCTGCTGCTGCTGCCGCTCCTGCTGCCGCAGCGCCTTCTGCTGCTCCGCAACCATGGTGGCCAGCGCCATCTGCTGGGCAGCTGTGGGCGTGGGTGGCGGCCGGATGTGCAGCAGGTACTCAAAGCCGCCGGCCGGGGAGGCCTGCGCCGTGGTGGCCCCTGCACCGTCCTCTGCAGCACCGGCCGCGGGGCGCTTGCCCTGCAGCGAGGCATAGTACAGCGGCTCGCCCTGCTCCTGCTTGGGCCGCTCTCCCCCCTCCAGCCGCAGCATGGGGTCCAGCTGGCGCAGGCTGAGCGCCAGCTGGGCAGCCGTGCGAGCCATCTCAGTTGCCGCCTGCCACTGCATGCGCGGAGTAACCGTCCATCGGTGCTTGCGGTAGCGCACGCCCGCAATGGGCTGCCAGCCTCCCTGCCGCGCACCCTGCAGGTGGTTCGGGCGGCATGGTGCAGCAGTTTTGGCAAGTGCTCAACAAAGGCGGGGTAATAGCTCGGAAGCAGCACTGCGCCTCCAGTCTGCTGCCCAGCAGAGGCACAGCAGCGTCCACAACCCCAGCTAGTGACCAGCAAGCGATTCCATTCCACAGCCGACACCTTGCCACCCTCCTCACCTTGCGGGCCAGCGCCAGGGGCAGGCGGTTGACGCCGTGCATGCGCGCCACCACCATGCGCTTGTTTATCTCCCAGCCGCCTAGCACCACCTTCTCATAGCGGATGTCGTAGGGGTCAGCAGCCCGAGCTGCTGCTGCGGCAGCTGCTGAGGCGGGTGTGCCATCCAGTGCTGCCAGGCTGGCGGACAGCTCGCCCTGCTGGCTGGTCTGGCCGCCGGCCAGTGAGGCAAGGTCGGCACCGGATGGCGCACGGCTGACTGTGCGGGAGGGTGGCCGCGAAGCGGCGGCACCCTTCTCGCCAGCACCCTTCTCAGGCACTGCGCCCGCTGTGCCTGCTGCGCCAGCCGCACCGCCCGCCTCGCCGCCGCGCCACTCGTCGGCAAAGGCCAGCGGGCGCAGCGCGGCCTCCAGCTGCAGCAGCGCATGGGCCACCTCGCCCACGCTGCTGGCAGAGCGCAGGCCAGCCAGCCACTGCTGACGGAAGGCCATGCCTTCGCCGCCGGCCCAGGGGCCCTCAGCCAGGCTCCAGTACTCCCGCTCCAGCCGCACCACCTGGCGCACCAGCACCGCTAGCCTGCGGGCAGGGGATACGAGGAAGGTGGGCGGTGGTGTTCAGAAGAGCACCCAACCATGAACAGCTGCTTGGAGCAGCCAGTACACGGCAGTGAGCAGCGAGCGCAGGGGAGCCTCAGACAGGCCCAGAGCAAGTCACAGGCACTGCTATACCCAGCACTCGGTCGCTCACTTGGCGTTCTCGGCAGCCGCCACCACCGCCTCCTCCTCTGAGCGTGTGACGGGGCTGAGGCAGGGCTTGTGCAGCGTGGGGCGCAGGCACGCCTTGCACTTGCCGCAGCGAGTGGTCAGCTGCAATGCGGGCTTGCCCTGCAGCAAAGGGGTGGAGGTGTGCAGGCAGTGCTTTCGTGGGTCGCATGGAGTGCAAGTTTAGCCACGCAGCACAGCTGGCTTGCAAGCACCACACCAACCAACCCACCAGCCAACCTCTGCAGCTGCAGCCGCAGCCCCACCCTCTCATGCTGCCACACCGCACCCACCTGCGGCTGCTCCCAGCTAAACTTGTGGGCTGCCATGGGCGCCGGAAGCTCTGTGACCACCAGGCCACCGCAGGTGCCAGTGGGGACCTTGAGCTCGCCCCGCCCCCGCCGCCGCTTGGCATCCTCAACAGCCAGCGCAATGTTGGTCAGCGCGGCGGGCCAGGCGTTGCGGTAGCGGTTGACGTACGCGGCGGGGCCTGTGCCATACTCTGCGGATCGAGGGGACGAAGGGTTGACTGGCGGTGGGACAGATGGGACAGCAGCTCGACGAGACGTGCAACAAAAACGTGCAAGAGCAGCTTTGATGGCTCCACCACACAAGACTGGTGTGCATGCACAGCTCACACTATGCCTGCTGTGCTCAACTGTAGCCCTGCATCAAACCGCTGCTCACCGTAGTCGTGCTGCCACACCTCTGGCGGCTCCTCCACAGCATCGTAGCTGGAGGCGTGGGGCGGCTCATCGCTGCCTTTGACACGCGTGGCCGCCGCCAGCTCCTTCTTGGCAGCATCGCCCATGTACCACTGGGCAGGGACTGCAAACACGCAGGGGATCAGGGATGCACAAAACAGCAGCGCGTCAGGTCGGCAAGACGGCAATGGGCAGCTGCACTGTGCTGCTTTCAGCCTCACATAGCCCTGCTGCTGTGATGTGCATGCAGCTTGCTGACACCAGCATCCCGCTCCACAACTCACTGGGCCCATCCTCCAGCTCCTGCGCATGCTTGCCGCTGCTCTTGACAGCCGGCGGGCCGGAGCGGCAGACAGTGCCGTACATAAGGTGCAGCGGCTGCTTCCAGCGGTTGCGGGCCGCCACCGGGATGCGCAAGCCGGCAGCCTCGCCTGCAGGGCAGGATGGGAGGGCAGGCGGGGTGCAGGGTGAAGTTGCGTCGTTCTGCAGAGGCTGCACAGGAGCAGAACCGAAACAAAACAGGCAGCTGCGTGACGGCTTGGCATCCCTGCTGTGCCCCAATCCTACCCTCCGCCCCGCTCACCGCGGCCGCCCACACGGCACTCTGGGCACAGCCACTCGGAGGCGCCCATGGCTCGGTTGCTCTCGCCCACACACCGCACGTGGTAGGTGGCGGGGCAGGCGTCGCAGCACAGCAGGTTGCCGCCGCTGCCGCACAGCACGCACACGTCATGGCTGCCGTCGGCCTCATCCTGCGCCGCCTGCCGGGTGCCAAGGGGTGTGCGTGCGTGCAGCAGAGTTGGAACTTGCTTGTGCAGGCAGCCCTGCGGCAGCCCCAACATGCATACTGTGCCACTGGCTGCTCCCACCCACCCAACCGCCCTTGCATAGCTCCTGCCCGCACTACAGCGCAAGTGCCGGCAAAGCAAACAGCACCTAAAACGCTGTCCCACCCCGCCCACCTTCTCCTCCGCCGCCTTGCGCTCCTCCTCACTCATCATGCCCCAGCGGCTGCCGGCGCCGCCCTTGCCCGTCACAAACTCCTTCTCATTCTCGCGGCGGTCAATCTCGGCGCGCACCTGCACGGGGGTGCATGGTGGGGATGGGCAGGCAGGTGCAGGCCGTTGGTTGCAAGCCCCACACTAGCGGCAAGGCTTGGGGAGAGTGGGACTGGGCGAGCCAACCAGGCAACCTGGTGAGCCGGCTGCCCCTGCCATGCTCCTGAGATGCCCATTGCAACACTCACACCTCACCCCCTTGCACCCAGCTCTCCTGCCCTCCCCTGCTCACCGTGAGGCAGTCCAGCAGGTGGTCGCACAGGCGTGCCAGGATGGCCGCCTTGAGCTCCAGCGGCAGGCTGTAGTACTCTGGGGCGGGCGGGGCGGGGCGG
>VIYQ01002950.1:0-32684 GCA_009928355.1 Chlorella sp. CH2018 | reverse complement strand
GCCCCGACCCCCGCCAGCGCCCCAAACCCCAACCTTCTGGGCCCCGGCCGTTCCATCGGCAGTGCAGGCAGCCTTAGCTCCTAGATCGACAGACCCCCAGCCCCTGTCCAGCGCACATGGCGCTTCGGAGCCTGCTGGCGGGGCCCCTGCTCAAGCGGGCGGCCGCCAGCCTGTCCCAACAGGTAGGGGCGGTTGCCGGGATGTCACAGACCAGCCGACGGCCGGCCTAGAGGGCGGCAACTCGACTGCCGCTGCCGCCGCCAGCCGCCGCCGCTGCTGCCCGCTGCCGCCTGCCCTCCCCAACCCGTGTTTCACACGCCTGCCATCCTGCCCTCCTTGCTACACCCTGCAGGTCGCAGCAGTGGGCATCAGTAGCAGCAGCAGCAGCCCAGCGACATTGCAGTCGCTGCCGGCGGCCTGGGCGGCGCTGCGGTGCCTGAGCACCTCGCCGTCGCCAGCGGCAGCGGCGGCAGCAGAGGCGGCAGAGGAGGTGGTCGACCTGGCAGACATCCTGCCGGATCCCATTCCCATCGAGCAGCACCAGGAGCAGGGCTACTACCAGGACCTGGTTGTGCCTGTGTACGACCTGGAGCGGCGGCAGGTGGGCAGCTACACGCTGGGCGGCGACATCTTTGATGTGCCCATCCGCCGCGACATCCTGCACCGCGTGGTGCGCTGGCAGCTGGCCAAGCGGCAGCAGGGAACGCACAAGACGCTGGGGCGCAGCGAGGTGCGCGGCGGCGGCCGCAAGCCGCGGCCGCAGAAGGGCAGCGGGCAGTCGCGGCAGGGCACCATCCGCGCGCCGCAGTGGTGAGTGGGGCCCTCCTGAGCTCGCGGGGACGGGGATGGTGTGGGATGAGGCTGCATCTGCAACAAGCAGTGTGCAGTTGGCTTCTCGGGTGCTGCTCGAGAACCTCGTGCACCGCTGCGCTGCTCCATCATCCCTGCGCGAACGCCGCCCACCACCCTCACTGCCCACGGCCATTCTCCCTGTGCAGGCGCGGCGGCGGCGTGGTGCATGGCCCCGTGCCGCGCTCCCACGCCCACGACCTGCCCAAGCGTGTGCGGCGGCTGGGCCTGCAGTGCGCACTGAGTGCCAAGACCTGGGAGCGCCGCCTGCTCATTGTGGAGGGGCTGCGCCCTGCGGAGGCCAAGACGGTGCGTGCACACGGCGGTTGAAGAGGGGCTCTCGCTTGGTCCCGCTGGTTTGGCTGTTGGTCTGGCTGGTCTGGCGCGGCTCTTTGCTGTGTGGCCGTGCTGGTCTGGCGCTGCTGCCTGGCCCCGCTCAGGCAAGCCCTGTGTGTCCCTGTTGCCCTGCACTCACCCTGCCTCCTGCTGCATCTTGTGCAGAAAACGGCGCTGGCCGCCGTGGACACGCTGCTGGATGGCGCGCCGCGCCGCTCCGTGCTGCTCTGCGACTCCAGCAAGGCGGGCGAGGACGGCGGGTGAGCCTGCTCCCTGCCTGCCTGCCTGCCTGTCCTCTCTTGCAGCTGCCGCATGCACACTTTCAACCTGCACATGCGCCATGCCCCCTCGATAACCGTCCAACCATTCCAACCCCGGCGTGTTCCCCTCCCTCCGTGCCCTCCCTCCAGAGAGCTGCTGCGCCGCTCAATCGCCAACCTGCCGTGGGTGGACGCCATCCCGCAGCAGGGCCTCAACGTGTACTCCATCCTGCAGGTGGGCAGCCCTTGCCCTGGGAGTGATGCAATGCAGCCCTTGCCCTGGGAATGATGCGGTGCAGGCCTTGCCGTGGGACTGGCCTTGCCCTGCGAGTGGTGGTGCGGTGTGGCCCTTGCCATGCCCTGGCCTGCTTTGCCCCCTGCGCCTGGCCTGCTGTGATCAAGCCCACTCTGGCCAATGCCTTGATTGCGTCTGCCTGCTCCTGCCTCGCCTCCCCGCAGCGCGACTACCTCGTGCTCACGCGTGCTGCGGCAGACCTGCTGACGGAGCGCCTGCGGCGGCCCATCAAGCCCTGCAGCGAAACTCCCTAGATGGCGAGCACACATGGCTGTGCCTCACGCTGGCCGGGCGGAACTGCCAACTGCAACTGCGCCTGCCCTGCTGTTGCGTGGCAAGCAGCAAGCACTGCCGTTGCTCAATGTAACAACTGGCCCTTGGTCATATCAATGGACAAATCGTGGAAGGCATGCATCAATCATTTATTGGAAAACTGGGCACGACTGGTCGGCCGGTCACACGTGTGTCGAGTCAGGTCCCGGTTGCTGTGCAGTTTGAGGCCGCTCTGCAGTGTATCCGAATACCTGTGGCCAGGTCAAGGGGGCCTGTCACGTTGCCGCCGCCTGCTGCTGTTGCGGGTTCCCACGCCACATGGAACCCTGCTGCCTGCGTGCCAGCAGGGCAGGTGTATGTGACGACGGTCGCCCCGGTGCCGCCCACGCCCAGTATGGAATCCAGGTAGCCCATGGGGCTGCCGTACTTGAGAGGTATGGCCGTCAGGCCGCCGGGGAAGCTCTGGCTGGATTTGGGCTCCCCCGGGCCGGGCATGATCTGCAGAGCGAGCAAGCAGATGGCATGGCAGTGGGCTCGTAACACGTCGGTGCGGAGGTGCCGTAACAGCAGGCATGGGCCAAGCGCAGTGCAGCATGCCACCTAACAACCACCTCTCCCTCTCCACCCACAGGGCCACTCACCGCCAGCTCGGTTGTCACGTTGTCCGCGCCGCTGCAGGTGGCGACCAACCCGCTGATTGGAGAGAAGTCGCTAGCTGTGGCCTGTAGGCCCTGCTCATACCATATCGACACACCCTGCAGAGAAAAGAAGCATGCAGCGAGGCCAGTTTTGGGGGCTGGGGTGCACATGACTCACACTCCAGCCCATGCCCATGCACATGTGCAAGCACAGCGCCCTGTCAACTCCCGCTGGACTCACCGTAATGAAGCCGGGGCATGGGCACACGCCGCTGGCTGATGTGCCTGTGTCGCGCCCCAGCCACGGTGACCACGCCAGGCCATCAGTTGCATTGCCGCCAGGTGTAACAGTGCCGCTGACTGGTGGCGGCCCCGGTGTGACGGGTGCTGGCGCCGGCGTGGGGGTTTGCGGCACAGTCGGTGACGGCGATGGGACCGCAGGCGGCGGCGGGCTGGGCGACCGCGCTGGCGGAGCTGCGTGAGATGGAGGTTGCAAAATGGAAGGGTCGCTGTGTCACGCGCGGCGTACAGGGCAGCAGGGCAGCTCAGCCAGTGAGGCGGTGGGGTTGGAGGCGGTGGGCAGGTGTCACAACTAGGCCATCCAGCTCTCTGCAGCTCTGCAGGCAAGGTGGGGGCCTCACCTGGCGCTATGTTTGTCGCTGCAAGCAGGGCCTTGGGGCAGGCCTTGAACAGGGATATGCTGCGGCCACCGGGAGGTATAAGGCAGCACAAGGGGTGAGGCAGCTGCCATGGTGTGTGAGCATGGACACCCTGCCACTGCAGGCACATCATGCCCCACCCAGCCTGCCACGAGGCAACCGCAGTACGGCAGCGTGCAACCGTGTTATGCAGCCACCAGCACATCAGCTCACATGCGGCTCGCTGCCTGAGTGGCGTTCTTGCCATCCGCCATGGCCTGCGCCTTGGCCACCGCTGAGGCGCACTTGTAACCCAGCTGCAGGTACGGACCGGAGGGGGTGGGGGCAGCAGCTGTGCTGGGTGTGCTCGTCAGCGGCGTTCAGCTGCAGTGTTGCGGTTCAGGGCAGCATCTGCAGCTCGAGGCATCCTCTGCATTTGATTTGCAATCACGGGTGCACAAGCACAGAGCCTGGAGGCAAGCGCAGCCTGCCTTTGCTAGGGAGTCGTAGCAGGGGGCGCCGGGAGAGCCGCAGACAAAGGGCGCCGTCGGGGGGCACTCCGCGTCAATCGTAGCCAGCGCGCTCAGCACGTCTGCCTCGGGCAGGATTTGGCACTCGGGCGGTTGCGAGAAGGTCTGCATGATGGCCAGCAGGCGGCGGGCGGGCTGCCAGCCTGGGGGCGCCGACCCTCCAAGCGCCGCAACGCCCACCGCTGCCACCGCCGCTAGCGCAGCGAGCAGGAGGTGCGCTGGCGCCGGTGCCGGTGCTCTCCCCATGCTTGGGGGGAGCTCAGACTCCCGTGTTCTGCGCAAAAGACGGGCCAACAAGGCGGGTCGCTCGTCGAGGGCCCGCGAGCACAGCTTGCACGCGCCGGCACCGGTGTTTCTGAGCTAGAGAACCCACCAATTGATCTATTGAAGCCGCCAATTCGCTAACCAAGCTTCGCCGCGTCCCTCGCTGCCGCCGACCCCGCGCGCTCTGCAGCTCTGGCGCGCTGCGGGTGCTTGCAGTGGCGATCAGAGCGCTGTGGAAGTCCCGCGCAGCAGCGAGCCTGCGACCAAGTGGGGGTCAGCATGCGCCTCGTGGCGATGGCGCCTCCGTGAGACGGGCGGCGATGCGGGGCTGCCACTTGGAAGGTCAGTCACCCTGGCAGTCGTCTCAACGCCTGAAACATACCATGCACAGTGTTGGAAGATCGTGGTGGCATCATTGGTGTGTGTGTCTGCAAGCGATTAGGCTCGCGGAGCCGTGCGGCGCCACAGCCTGGGCTGCAAGGCGCTGCTCCAGCATGTGCCGGCATGTCGGCCAGCCTCCCGAGAAGGACCTCCCATGCAGGCCATTTTACAGCGGCGTCATACCTCGCAGAGCCGACCCCAGCAGCGTCAGTCCTGCCCCACACGGACGCCCCGGCGCCGCTGCGGAGAGCGGCACACCCCCATGCAGTACCCTTGAGAGTGCGCCTCAGCGGCTGTTGGGGCGTCAATTGCGTGCACGGCTTCACTACCCAGGCTCCCATACCGGCTCTTGAGCCAACCCTGTTGTTCGCCGTGAACTTGCCTTGCCGCACCTCGAGGCACCCTCGCTCTGGGGAGGCTGCGGGGCAGCCATCGGCGAATCGGGCGCCTCCCCGAGCCGATCTGGGCGGTCCTGACGGCGCCATGAGGACGAGCCTCGCAGTGCTCGGCCTCTTGCTGGCGCTGCTGTGCTCGTGTGACGCCCAGACGCCCAGGCCAAGTTACCTGGTGCTCAAGCTGTGAGTGTGGCGGGCTGGGCCATGTACCATAGCCCGGCTGAAGGGCTGCCGCCATTTGCCGCCGCTACCATTGCCCGCCCTGCCGCACGTTCTCTTTGATTGACCTTCCCCAAATGTGTGCCGCCCTGCAGCGGATGGGCGCCAGAGTACTGCACCACTAACGCCAACCGCACGGCGCCGTTCTGCGGCGGCACCCAGCCCTTGTGAGTTGCTGCAGGTTGCTTGCTCAAGTTGGTCGGCTGTTCGGCAGCGTCACTGTGCAAGGCAAGGCATGCAAGCGTCGGCACGAGCGCTCTCCCTGTTTTCAATCCCCCTGCAGCGGTGCATTCCGTGTCAACCGCCTGTATGCGGCCGACGCCGGTGGCCAGGACCTGAAGGGCTGCAAGGGGGCGGCCTTCAGCGCCGCCAAGGTGCCAGCCGACCTGCGGGCACAACTGGACTGTGTGTGGCCCAGCTATGCAGGTGCGCAGCAGGCCTGCTGACGCTGCTCTTGCTACCTGTCAGGTGTACAATCTGCAGGCACGCGCTAGCTAAGAGCACGAAGAACCTGTGCCCAGCCAGCTGCGGTTGCCGTAGCATGTGCAAGTGTTTCCCACTCACTCAACCCCGCCGCAGTGCCCACAAACAATGAGGAGCTGTGGAGCTCAGTCTGGGCTGAGGTGGACGAGGGCGGCCGCTGCACAGGGCTATCTCAGGCAAGCACTGCAGGGGGAGGAACCACTGACTCATTTATGGCAAGGCGCGGGATGGTGGGGCTGTCTTCACAAAACGTCTTGCGATGCCCCCGCCTGCTTGCCTGGAGGGATGTGTGCTGAACCCAGTTGTATTCTCAACTGGTTGCCGGCTGCAGGGGCAGTGGATGCGGCTGGCCCTGTCGCTGCGCGATCGATTCAACGTGGACCCCGTGCTCTTCAGCAGCAGCCTGAGCAGCGGCAGCACCAGTGGGGCAGACATTGAGCAGGCCGTGGTTGCAGCGTACGGCAAGCGGCCATATGTTGCCTGCAAGGACGGGTCAGTAGGGCGGTCTGCGTGGCTGAGTGAGCAGCGCTGGAGCGGTTGCAATTCAAGTTGCCATTCAATGCCAGTGGCTGCAGCCGTACAAGGCCCCCTGCTGCCCCAGCACGTCTGCTCTCGCTGACCTGCTGCCATGCCTGCCACCCGCTCCCCTGCAGCACTCCCAAGGGCCTGACTTCTGTGTCCCTGTGCTTCAAGCCCGGCAGCTATGAGCTGGTCGACTGCCCCACCACATGGAAGAGCGAGTGCCAAGGTGCGTGCTGAGCCACCTCCGACAGCTGCGCAGAATGCAGCTGACAGGGAACAACCGACTGCACACCGCGCCACTCCTGAAGTGGGCTGTACTGTCAGCTCAGTGGCCAGGATAGACATGATATCGCATCCATCACCGCACGCCGTGCAGGGGCGCTCACTGTGAGCAGTGGGCCGCTGCCCTCCGCCCAGTGCACCCGCTACTACCCAGGCGTCACCAAGCTGCAGCCAGTGGCGGCAGCGCCGGCTCCAAGGTGACAGCTGGTGGCGGGCAGACTGCTTGCCAGATGGGTGTGCGTGCCGGTGCAGGCAAGCAAGGCTGGGGGCCTGCCCACCTCCTCGAGAAACAGCGGTTCCTCCACTTCCCTTGACCCCTGCGGCACGCAATCTCCCCCATGACATGCTGGGCACCCAACGCTGCTGTGTTCTGCCCCTGCCCCTTGCTGCAGCCCCAGCGCTGCGCCACAGCTGGCACAGCCGTCGCCGGCCCTGCCACCTCCCGCGCCCGCTGTGGTGCCATCCCCAGCAGCCTCTCCTGTGCAGCCCTCGCCTTCGCCTCCCCTGCCGTCACCCGTGCCTGCTTCCCCTGCCGCTGACTCCGCACAAGCCACGGCACCCCCCTCGGAAACAGAAGCAGGCGTGGCAGGCAGCCCTGTCAGCAGTAGCGGCAGCAGCTCAGGCGGCAGCAGCAGCGGTATGAGCACGGGCGCAGGCGTGGGCATGGCTGTGGGCATTGCTGCGGCCATAGTTGGTGAGTGCGGTGCCAATCACAGAGGGGAGAGCCGCTGCATTTGCACAAAGGGGTGTAGTGCCTGGCATGTTTCTTCATGTTTCTTCACCTGGCAGAAGGCAGCCCAGCCACTCGCCCACGCTACAGCTCAATCACCTTGCGCCTCCCTGCCCCAACTGTTGGGCAACCCACAGGAGCTGCGGGCGTGGGTGCCTACCTGTACTTGCGCAAGCCCGCGGCAGCAGCAGCGGCAGCCGATGAGCTCGAGTCGGACAAGCTGGGCGGCAAGTCTGACCCGGAGGCTGGCAGCGAGGCTGGGCTGTCTGGCCGGGTAAGCAGCGATGCAAGGATGCCCCGCCGGTCCAGCAGCTGGAGCCCGGGGCACACATACATGGCTAGGTACTCTTGAAGCCGCTGGTAATGATCCTGAAACTCAACCGCTTACCCCCTAAGGGTCCATATTGGGGCTCTGGAGAACCACCCGATCCGTTGATGCGCTTGGGTTGTCCGCACCTACTGCCCACAATTTTCGAGCCCCGCCCTGGCATGCGACCGCGTGCCATGTGTTTTTCAACCTGCCGTACCAAACACTTTCATATGTACCTCCTGCATGCTTTCTGATATGATACCATCCCTCCATTGAGATTTGGGCCGCTTGGTAACCAAGCATACGTGAGCGAGCCATATGGAGCATGCCCGTCAGCGCATGAGCTATTGTTCACAGAGGCTCGACAGCCAGCCTCCGCAAGAGTGTGCCCAGCTCCTGTCGTGACGCAAGCTCCCATTCAGCCAGTTCACTTGGGCAGCCAGCCATTCTCGTCGATATCCTCCCCACTGGCCGCTGCTGGCACGCTTGCTTCTTGCAGCTGCTCAGCTGCCACTGCCGCCGCCAGCTGCGCCGTCCAATCCTCCCCCTCTTCCTGCCCCCGGCCTGCCACTGCGCCCTGGCCTCCGCCCCTGCGGGCACGGGCGGGGCGGGACATGCAAGGCATGTTGCTCTTGATTTACAAGGGGAGGCAGAAAGCGCCTGCCCTCAGGCTGCGTGTGCAGCGTGGTAAAGAATGCAAAGGGCGAAATGGGTATGAAAGACAAGTAATATCAAACAGTTGCATCCATCTACACATTACCTTGTCCGCAGCACCGCAAGCCGTGCCACAATGTCGTCCGCCGTCGTGCCCTGCTGCTGCTGCTGCTCCGCCTGCTGCACCTGCTGCTCCTGGTCTGCCTGCTGCGGGTGGCCGTTGCCGTTGGCCCCACCCAGGCTGCCGCTGGAGCCGGCATGGTGCGGTGGGCGCGGAGGCAGCTGGAAGCGCACCCCCGCATCCTGACCCGCCGCCCGCGCCGCCTCAACTTCCGCCACTGCCGCGGCAATGGCGGCCGCATGCTGCCCCATCAGGGCCACGGGCGTCGTGGGAGTGCGGGAGGGATCGTATGGGCTGTGCGGCTCAGATGTGTGGTCATGGTCTGCAGGGGTGGGTAGTGAGGCCGTCACGGTGGCAGGTTGGCTGTGACACAAGCCAGCCTCCTTAAGAGTCACACCAGTGCGGCTCAGCGAGCCAGGCAGTGCTAGGGAACCGCCAAGCAATCCCCGCAGCCCACTCGTGCCAACCCACCCGAGTCGTCGTGGGAGATGAGCAGCAGGCAGATGTTGGCGCGGTGGCACACCTCCTCCTGCCCCATGTAGCCCAGCCCCGCAGCAAACTCCTTGCTGTTCATGCCCTGCAGGCAGGCAGGCAGGGGGATGAGGAGAGGGGTGGGGTGGTTGGGAATCAGGCTGGGCAGGCGTGCGGCACCGGCCCTCACACTTGGGCCCCTCGCTCAAACAAACGCACAGCTGATGGAGCGTGCACGGTTGTTTCCAGCCCATCCAGCGCAGCACATGCGTGCAACAGTTGGGGGTTGACCTAGCCTGGCAGTCGCGCTCACCTTGACCTTGTCCACCTCATGGGAGGAGTAGTTGATGAGGGCGCGGGCAAACTCGCTGCCCTGCTCGTCGCACAGCCGCACCGCGTCCTGCGGGTGGAGCGCAGAGTTGCGGAGCCGGCACGACGGCGAAGTCACTACCAGGCACGTCGACAGGCATGCAACCGGCCACCTGCAGCATCCCCTCCCCTCCACCCTCGGCTGCAGCCGGCCGCTCAAGCACCGGCCCACCAAAGGCACTCGCCCCTCAGCAGCCTGCTCGCACCTGCGCCTCAAACTCGCCCTCCACCTTGATGATGCCCGCAGAGAACAGGCTCTTCTTGCGCTCCTGCGCAGGCACATCACGGCAGGCCAATCGTCGTACAGTCAGCACAGCAAACAGCAGCATGTCGGAAGCAAACCAGCTGGTCGGTGCCCACTAACTTTGCATGCCTGCTTGATTGGGCTGGGCAGCCAGGCGATGCACGAGCGGAGCAGCAGCGGGCAGCGGCATACTTCATCACGTGCGTTGTTCCGTGCCAAGAGGGGGAGGTAGTGTAACAACCCACCTGCACCGCCGCCTGTGCACCGCTGTCCAGCCACAGCTCGCCGCGCACCGGCACCGACAGGATCCAGCGCTTGCGGCCCCTGCGGGGTGGCACAGCAGATGCAAATCAAGCACGCCATCTGACGACGCGGTGCAACGGCCGTTGTCCGGCATGTGCAGCGCTTGCCATGCTCCCTGGGCACCTGTCAATCAGCCCAACAGCACCCAGGTGCACGCTCGCATGCCACAAGCACCCTCCCGCCCGGCCTCACTTGAGGGGCTGGACGTTGGGGTGGAACACCGTGCCAATGCGCTCGCCCGCGATGATCTTGGGGATGTTGGAGGGGTCCACAGCACTGCAGCCAGGGGCAGTACAGGGGCGGCAATCCTGCCTTCATGTGCAGTACAGGGGAGCGAGGTGATGCTGAGGGTGTTGGAGGGGTCCACAGCACTGCAGCCAGGGGCGGCAATCCCGTCTTCATGTGCCAGAGGGGAACAAGGTGATGTTTGGGATTGTTGGAGGGGTCCACGGCGCTGCACAGTTGAGGCGGGCGGACAGCACACACGCTCGAGCTCAGGTGTCGCCACCCATGCCCATGCACGTTCCAGTGCTGATCAGATGGCTCAAAGCCAAACGCGTATGGTGCTGCTGGCAAATCCACCAACGGGGCAACTGTGCCCACCTGCAGATGACCATGCGGCAGCCGGCGGCGGTGGCGATGCGCGCCGCGGTCAACTTAGTGGCCATGCCGCCGGTGCCCCACTGCGTGCCCTTGGTGCTGGTGTCCACCTGGGGGGAGCAGGCAGAAACAGAAGGTGGAGCGGGGGAGTCTCAGCTCTTGCAGTTATGCCACGCATCCTTTGAGTGAGCACAGCACTGCCGGCAATGGCTGCCCAGCGGGCGCAGCCCGAGACATTCAGCTCCCGGCGACAGCAGCAGGCAGGGCCGATCACTCAAACTTGTGCCTTGCATGACATGCAACTCACATTCAGCTTGGACAGGTCCGCCACCTCGTAAATCGGCTGGGCATCGGGATCGGTGTTTGGGTTGGCGGTGAACAAGTTGGGCACATCCGTCAGCAGAAACAGCCACTCAGCCTGCACCAGCGTCGCCACCTGCGTTTCAACGCAACGGGCGGGGACACATGGCATGGGCTAGGGTGAGGCGTGCGTGGACGTGCACGCACCCAAGCGGCCAGCCCCGAGGGCGGCGGCAGAGCAGGCCTGCCTCCACACCCACCATGAAGCAGCGGGCCAACGGTACGCCAACTCCCTGCCCATGTGCAGGCACAACCCCATGCCCACCCACAAATAGGCATCCCACCTGCGCGGACAGCGTGTCGTTGTCGCCGATGCGCAGCTCCTGCACCGCGACCGTGTCGTTCTCGTTCACAATGGGGATGGCGCCTAGGCTGCAGGCGCAGGAGGGGAGGGTAGGAGGGCGGGGAGCGGGGTACGTCATGCATGGAGCACGGCACATGAAATGGAGGAAGCTTTACACACCGTCGGGCAGCGCATGAGATGCAGTACGCCAGCTTTCACCAGCAGTGAATATGAATGCAGTACCCAACAGCCCTGCCCAGGCAGCGCACCGCAGCAGCTCCTCAAAGGTGTTCTTGGCGTTGATGTACTGCGAGCGGTTGGCCAGGTTGTCCAGCGTCAGCAGCACCTGGGCGCACTTCTGCGGCAGCGCGGCAGCGGGGCGGCAGCAGTTTTTGCAGCGGGGGAAGGAGCGGCAGCAGCTTTTGCAGCGGGGGAAGGAGCGCCTCGAGTGCCAGGCACAGCAAGCAAGTTCATGCGACTAGTACTGCATGTGTGCTTGGATGCAAAGCGGCTGCCGGCCAACCCTGGTGCACAACATCGCTGCTCAACTGCAGCAGCAGCAACACCCCACTGCAGCAGCACCACCCCCCCACTGCAGCAACACCACCCTCCATGGCTTGCCGCACGTACCAGGTCCAGTGCGGAGAACAGGTCGTCGTAGTAGCGCATGAGGTGTACCTGGCCCACTGCTGCCAGTGCCTGCTTCTGCGCCAGGTTGTCGGGCCGGGTGCAGAGGCGCAGGCGCTGGCATCCCACTCCCACCGCGCCGCTGCCGGTAGGGGATGGGGCGCGAGGCGTGGGTGGGTGCGCCATGCAGGATGGGCATTGGCGGGTGGGGCGGGTGGCAGCGCGCGGCGAGGCGCGGGCAGCCGCCGTACGGGAGGCTTCCGCCCGCGGCGGCTGCCCCGCCCTCACGTGTGCAGGCAGGTGGGAGGGCGAGCCCCCATGTGCCTGCCGCCACCCGCCGCCACCCGCCAGCCTTGCATGCATGGCTGGCGTGCCATGCAATGCACGCGCCAGGTATGCACCGGCAGGACGGGCAATGTAAACGTACTCCCCCCTGCCACCTGCTGCACCCCTCACCTCGACACAATGATGACATTGAAGCCCAGGGCCTTGAGGTCGCGGGCGGTCTCCACAATGGAGGCCAGCGAGGACAGGTTCAGGGAGCCCTGCTCCGCACGGATCAGCGAGGACGTGCCCACCTTGATCACCTGCGCAGCGGAGGGTGCGCGGGGGTCGTGTTGAGCGGCAGCAGGTGGTTAGCGCAGGGAATGCGTCGTGCCAACTATCGCAGCTGTAGAAGCCGGCCAGGCGCGACGGCGGCGCGCGCTGTAGCTGCCGGCGGCGTGGGAGGGCTGGTGAGCTGGGCTCCAGTGCCAGCCTTCTGTGCTGGCACGTGGCTGAGCCGCCAGCTCATGGCAGACAGGCCACAACGAGCAGTGCAGGTGCCGCCTGCTGCCGTGCAGCGCGACGGCGCCGCCGCTGCCGACCCCTGGCTGCTCACCACGGTGGGGTGGTGATTGGGGCTGAAGAACTGGGACGCGGAGCGCCTGAAACTCATGCTTGCGGCCGCCCAGAGGGCCAGGGGTGCGCGGTCAGGGCTGGTCGGGCGGTGTGCAGAGGGGTGGTGTGTTGGGAGCAGCTACCGATCGAAAGTTTATAAGCTAGTCGTGCAGCAGGGCCGGGCATGGCGGGCCAGATGCACGGTGCGCCCATGCCAGATGCACGGGAAGACGTTCGCAGCGCTGGGAGGCGTCCCTGTCGCCCGATCTCCGCCCTGCCGCGCAATTGGTGTCGCTAAGCTTGCATCCACGCAGCGACAAAGGGACGGGGTCGTCTGCCAGTGATGAGCGAGGTGCGAAGTCCCTGTGTGTCGCAGCCCCGCGCCGCCCCGCCACTGCTGCCGCTCCTGCACCACTGCCAGAGTGCCCTGCTCACGCCCCGCCGCCTCCCCGCCGCCCGCCTGCAGAACGAAGGCGGCCAGCCGCCGCTGCCTGAGGAGGTGCCGGCCCTGCCCGCCGAGAACGGGTCGGCCGAGAATGGCGGCAAGGTGTGCGCCCCTGCTGCTGCGGAGCTTTGTGGGAGCGGCGGCGGGCGGCGAGCGGCAGCGGGCAGCGCCGCTACACCAGCAAGTCCCCGCCTGCAGAACGCCGTCCTGCCCACGCTCAACCCTGCTGCCCCCGGCCCCACCGTCTGCCTGTGCAGGAGGATCGGGAGAGGCGCAGCAGCCGAGACCGCAGCCGGGAGCGGCGGCGGCGCAGCCGGTCTCGGGACCGCGAGCGGCGGCGGCGCTCCCGCTCCCGCTCTCGCGACCGCCGCGACCGCGACCGTCTGGTGCGGCGCAGCAGCGGGCGGGACCGCAGCCGCAGCCGTGAGCGGCGGCGGGAGCGGTCACGGGAGCGCTACCGCCCCCGGCGCCGCAGCCCCACGCCGCCCGAGGTGCGTGCCGAGCGCGAGCGGCAGGCGGAGCTGGAGGCGCTGGACCGCGACGTGCGCACCGTGTTTGCCTACAACCTGTCGCTCAAGGCCAACGAGAAGGACATTTTCCAGTTCTTCATCCGCGCGGGTGCGAGCAGGGAGGCATTGGAGGCAGCCGGCTGTGCCTGCAAGGGCAATTGCTGGGTGGGCAGGGGGTGGCTGGCCCGGCAGAGGGTGGGCGGTGGCAGCCTGCCCCTCCCATCCCCCATGCCAACACCATTGCCCACCCTGCTCTCGTCCGCCCCTTCCCCCTCCAGGCCCGCTGAACGACATCAAGATCATCACCGACAAGACGACGGGGCGGTCCAAGGGCTTTGCCTACGTGGAGTTCCAGCGCAAGGAGGATGTCATCAATGCACTGGCCCTGACCGGACAGGTACGCTGGGTAGAATGGCCTTCAGCTTGCTGCGATGGGCATTCTGAGTGGCACAAGGGCGCCATCAATGTGCGCAAGCGTCAAGCGCGTGGTGCTGCCGCGTGGCTCGGGTGCCTCTGCTGTGCCTTTCACCTGCCCGTCCTTTCTCGTCAGCTCACACCCCTTTGTGACCTACGAGCGCCTACGCCCCACTCCAATTAATGCAGCTCATCAACGGCCAGCCGGTGATGGTCAAGATGAGTGAGGCTGAGAAGAACCTGGCCTGGGAGGCGGCAGAGCAGGCCAAGAAGCAGCAGCGAGAGCTGGGCATCACGCCTGGCGCGGCAGGGGCGGCGCCCGCGCTGCCACCCGGCGCTGTGGTGGGTGCGGTGGCTGAGGTGGCGCAGGGGCCTGCCCGCTTGGCACTCTCCAACCTGCCCGTCCAGATTTCAGGTGCGGGATTTGCGAGGGGGTGAGCCGATTGGACGGCATTGCATGGTGCAGCGCGTGCTGGCGCTGATGTTGCATGCTGCACCTCCTCTGTTTGTGCCGCGCCCTGCGCACTCACCAGGGCCAATCTGTTGGATGCTGTACACCCCTTGCTTGCCCTCTCACCCCCCTCTTCTTTCCGCCTTCCCCCCTTGCGCTGCAGAGCCCGACCTGCAGCCCATCTTCGAGCCCTTTGGGCCGCTGGACTTTGTGCGGCTGCAGCGCGACGCCACGGGCCAAGCCACCGGCATCGGCTTTGTACAGTGAGTGCCCGACGCCTCCGGCTGCACGCCTTGTTGCGCTGCCTGCCAGCTGGTTCACATGGATGCTGGGAACGGGCTGATGGACTGCTGTGGGTCGGGGTGCTTACATACACACCACCCACTTGAACTGTGTGTGAACTACAGCTGTGGACTCACATGGGCCTCCTCTCTGTCTCTCCCCGCCCGCACCCACAGGTACAAGCTGCTATCTGATGCAACCAAGGCCAAGGAGAACCTCAACGGGCTGGTGAGCTGGCCTGCAGCTCTGCTGCCTGGTGCTGGGGGGCTGGCGGAATGGGAAGGGAGGCGTTGTTGGAAGGGAGGAAGGTGGCGGGCGCCTCCTGCCGTGCATGCTGCGTGCTGCAGACCCGCCCTCGAACCGCGCCGCCCCTTGCTAACCCCTGCTTCCCCTTCCTCCTCAACCCGCTCCCCTCACCTTTCAGGACATTGTGGGGCACCAGCTGCAGGTGGCCTGGACGGCGGTTGAGACGCCCATCGAGGCGCTCGTCTCTGCTGCCATTGCGCCGCCGCCGCTGCCGCCGGGCGTTGCCCCTGGCATCAACCCCGCTAACCTGGCAGCGCTGGCGGGCCTGGTGGCCAGTGAGATGGGCATTGTGCCGGGTGCAATGCCGGGAGCAGTGCCTGGGCAGATGGGGGCGCCAGTGGTGGCAAGCCTGCCAGAGAGCCTGGATGAGGGGGTGGAGGCGGCAGGCGGCGTGGGCGGCCTCAAGCTCACCGGCCAGGTGAGGCAGGGGGATGATGTGCCTGGCTGTTGCGTCTTGCTGAGCACAGCCATACACAGACAGCTGTGCACTGCCTGCCATGCCATGGTGCTTTGGAAGGACTCTAATAGCTGAGCTCCTTGTCTGTCATTGCCCATGCGGTGCCCATGCAGTCGCGCGTGGCGCTGATGAGCAAGCTGGCAGCCAACGCGGGGCTGGACACCTCCAATGTGCCGCAGCTGCCGCTGCCGCAGCAACCGCAGCAGCCGCAGGTGCGGCTGGGGGCCAGGGTCAGGGCATGCGACTAGGGCTTGGTTGGGTTGCACCGCTTGCCTGTGGTAGCAAGGCGTTGTTAGCTTGCAAGCACAGTCACGGTTTTCGGCGCCCCATTCCTTCTCAACCTCTGACCTCCCCAGCCCTTCTTCCGCACTCCCTGTTGCCTGCAGATCCCCGCCGCTCTGGCGATGGAGCAGGGCCTGCTGGGGCCCGCCTCCCCCATCCCCACCCAGTGCCTGCTGCTGAAAAACATGTTCAATCCCGCAGAGTGAGTGGGGCTGCCCTCGGGCACAGCTGATGCTTGCTGCTTGCGTTGGGTGGCTTGGTAGCGTGTCTTTTAGGTGTGTCAAAAGTTCATAACATATGCAGCGTTGCAGCATTGCCTTTCTCCAGTCGACTCACCAGCTGCCAACCTGCCACCTTTCTCCACCGGCAGGGAGACGGAGCCCAACTGGGATGCCGAGATTGCAGAGGATGTGCGCGGCGAGTGCTCAAAGTACGGTCCCGTGGAGCATGTGTGGGTGGACCGCAACTCGGGCGGTTTTGTGTACGTGGTGAGTGGCACATCAATGGCAATTTGGACTCCGCCCAGTGGCAATTTGGACTCCGCCCAGTGGCAAAGCGAACCCAGCGCAGTCTGTGCCTGGGAGGCAATGTAAAGGTCAGCCTGCAAATGGGCCAGGGTGCCTGCCAGTCGGCTGCTCCCACTGCCTTCTTACACCTCTCAGCCTTGCTCAGCTTGCCCTTTCCCCCCACATGTGCCTCCCGCAGAAGTTTAGCGCGGTGCAGTCGGCCGCGGCGGCACAGAAAGCGCTGCATGGCCGCTGGTTTGCGGCGCGCCAAATCGCTGCCGACTTCCAGGTGGGCGGCTGAAAGCAACAGTGTGTCGCGACAGTAAACTTTGACAGTTGCTGCACACCGTCCCACACGCCGCTTCGTTCCCTCGCTGCCGGCTTGCCCAACCTGGTCTTTGTCCCTCTGCCCTCTTCTTCCTCCCGCTGCAGTTCACGCCCATTTACAACCAGCAGTTTGGCCTCTAGAGCATGAGGAGCCCAGGCCAGGGTTTGTTGGCCCCTCTAGGTGGCCCTGGCGGCTAGCGAAGCAGCAGCACGGCAACCTTCCGCACTCATGGCAGCACAGCACAGCGCAGCGGTGCACCCCTCTCACTGTTCCCTGACGCCCCTGGGTGCTGGCAGGCGAGGAAAGGAAGGCGGCACGGCGCGGCGCGGCATGGAGCAGCGGCGGCGCCCAAGGCTGGCGATTGCAGGTTGCACGGCGGCTGCCTTGAATGCAGGTGCCACCCACCGCGAGCCCCTGCGGCGCTGCGTGCCGCCTGTTTCTTTGTTTTGCTGCCACCCTCGGCCCTCTTGCAGGTTGCGCCTGAGTGCCCTGCACCTGCCTCCTTGTGCCATCAGTCGAACGAGGTACTGCCCTGGCTTTTGGTGCCTCTGTGTTTCTTTGTGCCCTGCGTCCCCTTTCCGGCTCCTTTTCTGCTGCTTGCCCCATTCCTTGCTACTTCTCCTGATCGCAACCCCGCCGCCAACTGGCACACTGTTCAGGTCTGCACATCAGTCCTGGCGCCGCCCGCAGACAGGCGGTAGGTGGGCCGGGCGTGCATGCCGCAATTGCCCTGCCCAGTCTGGTGAAATCCCATGCCCACATACCATGTAAAACACTCTGCTGTGCACCTCAGGTATGCCAGCAGTGCTGCATGCCAAGTGCTGACGGAATGCATGCCACTATGTTACAGCTGCCACACTGGCCGTGAGGTTGAGCCAGCGGGTGCAATTGTACAACCAGGCTGTGGCTATGGGTGCAAGTCAGTTGCATAATGAATGCTTGGAGGTGATGCGGGTCAGCCTGAGGGAATGGTCGAGGCGGGCCCAGGACCAGTGGAATGGAGCAGGTGCAGCAGACGCGTTGCGCTGGTTGGTTCAGAGGGATGGGCTAGGACCGGGGATTGTATGGACGCACGAGAGAGCAACAGGGTAGAACAGTGTCGCCTTGGAGGTCCAAAACAGGTGGGGTGGGAGATGCGTCATACTGCTGAGCAGCACGGCAGGCCCGGTGGAGTGTGGGCCGCACGCCTACATGGCGCCGGCGGCGCGCCGCTTGAAAGGGCTGCCGGTGCGGCAGTTGCCACCCTGTGGCATTTGAATGGTGGCTGCTGTGGCCGCGTGCACATGCCCATTGACCGGCAGCTCGGGCCCAATGTGCTGCTCCAAGCTGTCGTCAGTGAGGCCCTCACCGGAGCAGGCAGTAAGGTCCAGATCGGCCAGCACTGGCAGCATCTGCAGGGCGCACACCAGCGCGTGGGCAGACACGCGCGCCTCCGACAGGCTCAGCCGCGTCAGCTGCTTGAGTGCGGCAGCGAGGGGGAGCAGGGAGCGGTCTGTGACTGCCCCGGGGCACCTGCACAGGGTGAGGGGGCAAGTGGGCCAGACGCAATTGCAAGTCAGCAGGGGCAGTTGAAGCAGCAGCAGGGTGTCCTGGAGACCAAGCAGCTGCGCAATCAAGCGCCATTTGCATGCCAGGCACGCGGGTCTGTTGGCGGTTCGGCGCGCGATGAAGCGCACAGGCTCACAGCCCCCAGGCTCTCCACCCAGCCTCACCTGCCCAGCCCAAGGTTGGCGAGGCGGGTCAGGCGGCACAGGTTGAACTGCACGCCATCTGCCGACAGCTCACGGCAGCCGGTGAGCTGCAGGCCGGTGAGCTGGCGGCAGTGCTGGCCTAGCTCAGCTGCTGCAGTATCGTCTGCGCTGGTCTGGCTGAGATCCAGCCAACGCAAGCTGCAAGCCGCGGGCCCCGCCGCCAATGCCGCCACGCCCGCTGCGCCCACGGCTGAGCAGCCTGCCACCGCAAGGTGCTTCAGCGGCAGCACACCGGCAGCCGCCAGGCAGGCGTTGTCTGCTGCTGTGCTGCTGATGTCTAGGTGGGCCAGGGAGTGGCAGCGGTCTGCCACCTCACCCAGCAAGGTGGCTGACAGGGCGGCCCCTGTGCCAGCCAGACACAGGGAGGTGAGAGCCTCCAGCGCCCGCAGGCTGCTGAGGTGGCGGTCGGTCAGCCCGCTGGCCCCGCTGAGACGCAGGCTGATCAGCGACGCGCCCTGCCGCCGCAGCGCCGCTGCAAAGCGGCCGGCGGTGGCGGGGCGCTGCCACGCCTCCAGCTCCGTGTGCAGCTGCTGCAGGTGGGTGGCGCTGTTGCCCGTCACTGCGGAGCGGGGGATGAGGCGATGAGAGTGAGACATGAGGAGCCCAGTCATGTGTCGCAACACGTTGCAACCTGCCATCAGCAGGCAAGACCTCCGCAATCTGGGGTTGTGAAACCCTGCCCAAACTCCACATAAACAAACGACCCTCGCCTGCGTCCACCCACCTGCGGGCAGCTCGTCAAAGTTTAGCGCCCGCCTCGCGCCCGAGGAGAAGAACAGCTGGCGCTGCCAGGGCGCCTGCCGCTCGTACGAGGCCTCGCTGGCCGGGTGCTCAGCCTCCAGGCAGCAGCCAGACAGGTCCAGGGCTGTGAGGCGCCCTGCCGGCGCGGCTGCCACAAAGGCGGTGCACACGCGGAGGGGCAGAGCGGAGCCGGCGGCGCAGAAGCTCTGCAGCTGGCGCAGGCTGCTGGCAGCCTCGCACAAGTCTCGCTCATGCAGCGAGGTCAAGCGCTTGTAGGGCGGGCCAGGCAGCAGGCGGGGACCATTGGGCCAATGCCGCCGGCTGCGGTTGCTGCCGCTGCTGCCGTCCTCGCTGCTGCAGCCGCGCCAGTCGCCGCAGCAGCAGGCAGCGGAGCAGGGCATGCTGCCGCCGGTGCTGATGTCTAAGTGGGTAAGACTTCCACCACAGGCCGCTGCCAACAGCTTCAGCTTGGAGGGGTGCACACAGCTGCCGGCCACGGACAGGCAACGCAGGCGTGGCAGGCGCCACAGCGCAGCCGGCAGCTGCTCCGGCATGGCTGGATACTGCAGCAGGTGCGACATGTGCTCCATGTGTAGCGAAGTCAGGCCTTGCATCTGCGGTGAGGAGGGAGCAGCAGGACAGGGAGGGCAACAGCAGGTTGGTCCACAGTGGGCATCCGAGGCAGGCGGCAGGGGGCAGCAGGGCGCAGAGGCGGCAGCGTTTGAAGCGCAGGAACCATCAGTTGAGGCTTGCAGTCCGCCGCATGCTTGCAAGACCGTGCTGTGCGCCCTGCCTCCAGCCCAGCAGCCCACCTCTGTGATGGCCAGCCAGCACATGTCTGTGAGGTGGCTGCAGCCGCTGATGTCCAGCTCCACCAGGCCCTGCTCCCTGCCGTTGTCGCTGCCGCTGCCACTGCTGCCAGCGCGCGGAGCACCCTCTGGTGCTGCCTCCTCACCCGCGTCCACACCGCCTGCTGGAACAGCAGCAGCGCCGCCTGCACCATTGCCGCCGGCTCGGGGCGGCAGCGTGCTGCCGCGGCGGGCCGCCAGGTGGCGCAGCCCCACGTCGCTGATGATGCTCTGCCGCATGCTGAGGCGGCGCAGGCGGGGCAGGGAGGCCACATGCTGCAGGGCGGCATCATCGGCTGAGTTGCCGTCCAGCACCAGGTGCTCCAGGGAGGTCAGGCGGCCCAGGTGCGCCGCCTCCGCCATGTGCACGCTGATCAGTAGGGTGTGAGGAGAGGGCGCTCGTCAGGTGGGGAGGGGAGAATGGTCGCATGCATGCCGTGTGCCATGCTGCTCCCATGGGCTGCCATGCTGGGATGCAACACCAAGCTGCCTGCCATGCATCAAATGCAGATCAGCAGAGCGGGCGGGACGTGCTCAAACATACTGATTTGAGATCCATGCACCACACTCACTCCAGCGCCATGCAGCAGCCGGCTAGGTTGAGGTAGGACAGCGACGGGCAGGCGGCGGCCAGGTGCGCCAGCACTCCACTGCTGAGGTACATGCAGCCCCGCAGGCTGAGGCGCTCCAGCCGCTGCAGCGGTGCGCCGGCTGGCTGCTGCCGCTGCACTGCTGCTTGCCACTGCGCCGCCGCGCTGCTGCCGGGCCGGCTTGCAGGGGAGAGGGGCAGCTGCAGGCTGACCTTGTTGTGGCAGGCATCGAATGTTTGGAGCTCTGAAGGCTGAAACACGTCCTCCAGAGCCTCGCCCAGCCGCTCAAAGGCGGCGTTTTGGAGCGTGGAGCCGTCGGCACCCAGCGAGCGCAGTGCGGTGCACGCACGCAGCACGCACTGCAGCCCTGCCGCTGTGACCATGAACGCGCCGCCAATGTCCAGCTCCTCCAGCTGGCCAGCCAGCGGGCGGCAGGCCTCCAGCAGGTCACAATTGTTCAGCGACTGGCCGGCGCCGCGGGACGCAAAGTCGAGGGCGGTGGCACGCGGGAAGGCCGCCACGCGAGCCGGCTTGCCCTGCAGCAGGCGGTACACAAGGAGCATGGTTATCAGGTAGTCAGCAGTGCGACGCTATAGCGGATGAAGCCATGCACAATTGCATGCGCACACGCTCGACAGCACCAGAGCAGGGCGCACCAGGGGCTGCAGGCGCGCCGGCGCTGGCTCGAGCGCCGCCCGCCAGGCGCGGCAGGCCTGGCGCATCGCCGCCTGGTCCGCGGCGCTCACATGCGCCTCCACCTGCTCAATGCGGGGCATGGGAGCGTGGGGGAGCGCGTTGCGGAGGTACCCGAGAGTTGGACGGCGGCTGCAGCCGCTGCCGGCGCTCGATCGGCTCAAATTGGGTATGGGCGGCTGTGAGCGGATGCAGGGGTGTCTGCGGCGCGCGAGCTGGGCCCGTGGGGTTTCGGTCGCCGGCCAGCGCCCGGGCCACCTCCCGCGCCCTTCCCTCACCAGTAGCAGCATTTCAGACGGCAGCGCAGCCCAGAGGGAGCAGGCAGGCTCCGCTTGCGCCATCCTGCCCGGTGCTCGCGTTCACTTCCAGCCGTAGAGAGCCTGAACGGGCGCCGCCGCCAGCCAGGCGGCTTAATGGCGAGAGGGAGAATGCGGGCCAGTCGCGACTGGGCCCATGCGCGGCAAGGTCCCCACCCGGCGCCGCCTGCTGCCGCCGCTGCGGCGAGGGCCAGCCTGGCCTAAGCCGAGTCGGCGAGCAGGCACCAATTGCGTTGCAGTGATGGATTGACAAGCACGGGCAAGGTTGGTTGCGGGCTGCTTGCTGACCATTGCTTCGCTGGCTCATATGGCATCCCCCGCCGCCGGAGCGCCGGCGCCCCGCCTTGCAGCGCCTCTGCGGCACCGCGGTGAGTTGGGAGTGCTTGCATGTGCCGAGGCAGTCTTTCTGTAAAGTGGTGGAGAGACCAGAACACAGCGCCACACGCAGCACGCCTCAATGTCTTACACGTTCAGGTGGGAGCGCCTGCTACGATGAGCTACAGGTGCGGATACTTACAGCGACCAGCAGCCCAAGGGTGCAAACAAAAGCAAAAGGGAGTCGTGAGGTACATGTTTTAGGAATGCTCAGCATATTTTGTGGTTTTCAGAGCGTTCGAAAAGTTCGGGCGGGACAGGCGACAGATGGAAAGAAAGTTGCAGCTTCAGCCGTGCTGAGGGGGGTCTGAGGGGGGGTCTTCGAATGGGTGATTGCTTCAAGCGGCCTCGCCGCCCAGCTGCGCCAGCATGGTCCTGCATCCGATTAAAGCAAGCAGCAAATCCGCATCACCATTTCGTTGCCAAGTGTGCCCTCTCTGCCGCAACATTTAATGATGCATATAACCAAGACAGGCCACAGTTCTTTTTCCACTACATCCCACACCCAATCCCCCCGCCCCCCTCACCGCAGCTGATCCACCACCGTCTGCAGAGAGGGCCGGTACTGCGGGTTGTGTGCCCAGCAGCTCTGCACCAGGGCGGTGTACTGCTCAAACACAGCGGGCGGCAGGCGATCGGGGCCCGGCACTGCCTCTGGTCCCAGGGGCAGCGGCAGGCGGCTGCCGCCGAGCACGAGGCCCACAATCTGCCAAGGGCTGGTGGCGGCCCATGGCAGCTCCCAGCTGCACCCAGGCAAGGGGGGGAGGCGTGAGGGAGGCTGGTCAACACGGCGTGTGACGGACCCTGGCGGACAAACACAGCATGGATCTGCCGGCCGGCCACACGGGGGCACTCGGTTGTGCAGTGTGGCGGCACCCAGTATGCTCCTCATGCCTGCGGCTTGCCGGCACTCACGTCAGGAGCTCGTGCAGCACAACTGCGAAGGCGAAGACGTCTGAGGCCTGGGTCGCGCGCTCGCCCTGCACCGCATTGCACCAAAGAGTGTGCAGCGTCAAGCTGCCGCTGCCGCTGCCCAGTGACTCATCCAACACAAGAGGTCACACGCCGGGGCAGGCTGGAATTGAGTGCATGGATATATTGACACGTAGCAGCTTATGCACTGGTGTATTGGCTGCTGCTGTCTGGACGGCAAGGCGGATGCTGAGCCTCCAGCACAGCACAGCACAGCACAGCACAGCCGGCCCCTCGCCTGCATGACTTCGTTTGCCAGCCAGCGGGGGTTCATGGCAGCCAGTGAGGTGGACCTGGTCTGTTCCAGATGCTTGGACAAGTTGAAGTCTGAATTGGTTTCCAGGGGGGCGCGGAGACAAAGCAGTGAGCAGGCAGCAGAGGCTCGTGCGGCAGCATCACACTGTGCACCTTTATGGGTTGGCTCGTTGGTGAGGGCAGGGTTTTGCAGGCGGTGGGCAGGCTGGCAAGCACGAATAAATGAACAATCCGATGCGCACCCGACACCTTCACACGGTAGTGGTCATCTACCAGCAGGTTTGGTCCCTTGAGGTCCCTGCACTCCACACGAGTGGATGGGGAGGCAACCCTCAGCCGCACATGCAAATGACCCACCTCACATTATTGGGCCTGCACAGTCGGCAAGGCAGCCTGCGCTGCCAGCAGCACTGCCTCCCTGCTTCCCCACCTGTGCACGATGGTGCGGCTGTGCAGGTACAACAGGCCGCGGGCGGCATCGATGGCCATGGTCAGGCGGCGGCGCCAGGTCAGCTGCGCAGCCGCGCCGGCATCCGCCCTTGCGGCCCTCAGGCAGTCTGTGAGGCTGCCCTTGGCACAAAACTCGGTGACCAGGCAGGGTGGGTCCGTGCAGACACCCATGATTTGCACCACGTTGGGGTGGCGCAGGCTGCGGCAGGGGAGAGTGAGGAGGGGTGGGCAGCAACGTGTGTGCGCCACACAGCACAGGAGCAAACGTTTTCCCGGCGACAACCTCTCTCACCCCCTCGCTTGTGACAACTCCAGCACATGCGCACCTGAGCATGATGTCTGCTTCCTCCTGCAGCTTGGCCAGCAGGCTGGCAGCGGCCGCCAGGTTGCTGTTCAGGCTGCTGCCGCCGCCCGAGGACAGCGAGCCGCTGCCGGTGGTGGAGGGCTCCTGGTGCAGCATCTTGACTGCCACAGCAGTGGAGTGCCACTCAGCAGCGTAGACCTGGACAGGAGTTGCAGGGTGGCAGATGGACAGGGTGGGCGGGTGAGGCAGAGCGAGGAACGGAAGCAAGGGGTGAAGAGTGGCTGGCCAGGTGGGTGCTGCACAGCGTTCGCATTCGTCTGCCTGCGCACCCGCCCGAAGGACCCGTCCCCGCAGACGCGCAGCAGCTTGAGCTCCCGGAAGTCGATCGCCCACATGGCTGAGCCGCTGCGCAACAGCTTCTGGCCAGAGGGCGTGGCGGAGGGTGTCACTGAGGCGCCACCGCTGCCTGCAGTGCCGCCGCTGACCAGCCCGCCGCTGTGGGCACTCGTGCCGCTGCCCACGGTGCCACCAGAGGCCAGGGTAGCGGCTGTGGGGGAGCCAGTGAATGCAGGGGCAGGCGCACTGCAGACAAGAGGGCAGGCAGGGAGGGTCAGTTGGGAAGTGCAAGCAGCTTACTGCCATGCCGGCAGCTTGACCCACAAGGCCGCAGCTTGCCTGTCCAGGGTGCGGTAGTCAGCAGGCAGAGCAGCTGGTCCCTCTCCACCAGCCGCTTGTACAGAAGGTGTGGGGCTGCTGCCTGCCACCGCCGCAGTGCCCAACGACGAGACCACGACCGCTGGTGTGACTGGCGCGGTGGGCGGCCCGCCTGCACCAGCCAGGCTGTCTGCAGCACGTGCAGCAGGCCTGGTGCCACCACCCGGCTGGTCCTCATCCCCGCTGTGCATGCTGACAAATGTGTCCAGCATGGAGTTCAGGTGTGGTTGCTCCTCCAGTTTGTCATCGTCTTTGCTGTTGGTGCTGGTCTCCCAGGCAGCCGCCGCAGCGTGCTTGGCGGCGCGCCGCTTGCGCACAACAACGAACAGCACCGCAGCCACCACTGCAGCCAGAGGAGAAGTGGACTGGGGCAGGTGCATGTTGCGCCATTCAGCTGAGGGTGCGACAAGCAGCTCAGCATGGAAGCAGCAAGCCAGCTGGCAAGCAGCACTCACCAGCAATGGCAACTCCGCCGCACACGGCACCAACGATGGGCCCAATGCTGCTGCTCCCGCTGCTGCTAGAACTGCCACCAGAACCTCCGCTGCTGTTGCTGCTTGGTGCAGGAGATTCGACAGGGGTGGGGTCCGCGCTTGGTGCAGGAGATTCGGCAGGGGTGGGGTCCGCGCTTGGTGCAGGAGATTCGACAGCGGTGGGGTACGCCCCACGCAGAGTGACATTGAAGTATGCTTCGCAGTCGCTGGGCTGCAGGGGCAGGGCCAAGCATGTGCGAGGGGTGCGGGCCAACCCTGAAATGGAGTGCATGCATTGCCATTGAGACATGCAGCTCTTGTAAGGGGTGCCATGCAATCCACCATGGACCCTGCCAAGGCAGACATGTCCCTCTGGAAACAACACCCACCACGCACCTTCACCCCTTGCTCCATGATCACATCTCCGGCGCACTCCTGACCGAATTCAATGGGCGCGTTGGGATTCCAGGGGCAGTCCACCAGCTCGCGAGTGGTGCGGTTGAAGCATGTCGACACGTATGTCAGATGGTGGGTCCTGCACACACACAGGGGTGCAACTCCAGAGGCACATGTCGCAAGTTGCACGTGTGCACACAGTGTCCCATACATGGGATGCTGCACCTGCGCCGGACAAGGCTGAGGAGCCGGCTACATCGGCGCCGGCTGCCTCTGTACATGCATGCTCAGTTGTGCCCTGCTGCAGCCGTGGCAGTGGCTCACTTGTTGTTGCAGGCTGCCCACGCTTTCTTATTCCAGACACTCGTCAGATTCGTTAGCAGTCGGTCCCGGTCCACCCGCTGCTCGTCCGCCTCGAGATCAATGTTTGTAGGGGCAAGCGCACGCTGCAATGCAGGCAGCAAGATGCGGGGCAGCCATCAGCTCAGTGTGGTGGGATACCAGCATTCACGGTTGTACAGAAAGCGCAAACATGCAGAAAGGTGGGGCGTGCACAGCAGCAGTGTCGTCAGGCCCACTGTTTCCGGGCTCACGTTTGCATCGTATTTGGTGAACGCCGTGGCAATGAAGGTGAAATACTCTGCCACGGTCATGCCTGTGCATGTGCCATATCTGTCCCAAATGCGCTTCCACAGATCCTCAGTTGACCCTGCGTGGCACAGGACGAGAGTGACACGCGTCAGGCACACAGTGCAGCTGCACATTGGCATGGGCCCCTCCAGGTTTGCACATTGCACAGTGAGAGATGCAAGCCTCTGGCCAAGCTTAAAGAGCAGAGTCAAACGGTGGGTGGCTTCAGAGGCATGCCGCTGCTAGGCCACAGTCAGCTGAAGCTGCACGTCAAGCAGCAAAGTAAAAATGCTGCCACAAGCCACAGCCACAATCCTGCCCACCCGCATTGTCCATCAGGATGCAGCTCAGCTGATCCATGTACTTTGCCGGGATCTGGCTGGCATCAAACTCTGGCCCAGCTGTGCAGTTCTCGGGGTCCAATGATGCTGAGCCGCTGGGCACCAGGGCTTTCACCGAAAACACGCCGCTGCAGAGCAGGGAGTGCAGGCGGCGTGGTGCGGATCAAAGACGAGCAGGTGCACACATGGCAAGCAAGCAGGCAGCTGGTGCGTCACTGGCCCTCGGGATGCACCAGCTCACAAGGCAGCGATGGTGCAGTTGCTGCTGATGCATGAGGAGGGTTGCCAGTCCCTGTGCATGGGTGCGGAAGGAAAGTAACAGTTCAGCATGATGAAAATGCAGCCGACACCCTGCGACAGTGCACCAGGGGGGCTGCGTGCGCAAGCACAACCTGCGCAGAACTTGAGAATCGCCGGCGCACGGCAGCAAACGGCGAAGCGGCGGCAGGCCCCGCCGCCATGGCCCGAGTGACGCTCTATTGCTGCTGCCCCCGCGGCAACCGCTCACTGTCTCAGCACCAGCAGGTCGTAGTCGGCGTCGGCGGCCCGGGCCAGCGGGAGCGTGCTGAGCGCCACTAGGGCAAACACCAACAAAGCCGCGGCGGCTCTGACGCGCGAACACTGCATTACTCCGTGTTGTTCGCTCTAAACCGTGGAAATGAGCCAAATTCCTAGCTTTGGGTGCGCAGCGCCGAGATACTCGCGGGTTGTGCGCTGCCGGAGGCTGGAGAAGCACGTGCAACCTCGGTCGCTGAAGGCCTCCTCTTTCTGCCCAGCTGTGAGCGGCCACATCCACAGACATGCCTGCGGGAGCTACCCCGACAGCTTCCTCCGGCGCGTGAGCAGGCGGAGCTGCGCGCAGCTGCTGCCGGGGGGTCCTTAGCTGGTTTGCCCGAACCACATGCGTGTGAGCCGTACAGCTAACGGGGAACCAGCAAAGCTGCAGGGCAGTGAGACAAACAGCTCGTGCTGTTACACCGAACCTGAAAGCAGTGATGGAGCGCACTGCGCATGAGCCAAGAAGCGCACGTGACGCCGCCATCACGGCATGCATGGCGCAGCGGCTAGGGAGTACTCCATGCCACAATTCGCTGCCAGGCAGTCTTAACAAGCTGTGCCTCCAGAGGTATTTCACACAGGTACGCCGCTAGCATCAGCGTCCCTTCGGCTGTAACCACTCAATCAGCACTGGCGCCGCCCGTACCACCGCCGCCCGCACCGCCGCCGGCCCAGCGCAGCAGGCGCGATGGATCTTGGTGCGACACCACCCGCTGCTGCCACTCCGCCAGCCTTGCTTGTAGTGCGGGCAGCAGGTCGCCCTCCACGTCACCGCTGCTGCCGGTGCCGCTGCTGCTACCCTTAGCCAGCACCTGCTGCACAGCAGCCAGCACATCCTCAGCTGCGCCCTGGCCTGCGGCGGCGGCGGCCACTGCCGCCAGCTGCTGGCGGCTGGCAGACAGCGCGTGTGTGGCCAGCTGCAGGGCTGCCACCGCGTCATCAAACTCCGCTTGCAGGCTGCGGGCCGCCACGGTGCCCAGCCCTGGTTGGCAAGGGGAGGGGAGCTGCCTGGTTGAGCCGCATGCAGGGCTTCAGTGGGTGGGCGAGACGCACACCGCCCATGCATAAGCCGGGAAAGCAGCCAGCCAGTCCCGCCCGTCCACCCACCCGTGACAGCAGCGGCGCCCAGGCAGGCCCGCAGCAGGGATGCAGTCAATGCCTCTCCCTTGGCCAGGGCTGCCTCCAGCGTAGCCCGTGCTGCTGAAAGGTCAGCCATGCGGGCCGCCGGCAGGCCGTGGCTGCGCCCCGTCTGAACCTGCATGACAGCATGGGGCAGATGGCGCGTGTGCGCATGATCACTTTGATGGGTGTGTGCCCTTTGATGTCCGCCACAAACCACAACCAGCAGTTGATGTGCAGCTCTACAGCATAGTCACCCGCAGCATGATCACCCAACAGCGGCCCGGCTGTGCCCACCACCACCCACCTGCGTGTTGTCGCCGCTGAGCAGCAGGACGGGGAAGGCGGCGGCAGTCAAGCGGCTGGCCCGCCCCGCCACCTCCTGCTGGAAGAACAGGGCCACCTGCATCGCGCAAAAGAGTGGCGTTGGCAGGTTGTTACGCTGGGGAAGAAAGGCACAGGCATCTGCTTGTCACCAGACATTGGCAGAGCGGTGGCCTGCCGAAAAAGCTGTTCAAGGCTAGTCCACACGTCCCCCGTGCTGTCACCAGGAGAGCAGCTGCAACCCGCAACCCACCTCCACAATTCGGTGGTCCGCCCGCTGGCCTTTAGTGTCGGCGCTGCGGCTGCCCGCCACCTGCGGCAGGTGCACAACCCTGAGCCCAGAGTGGCGAGGCGTGGCATTCGGCCTGGCACTGCACAGGCACCATGCCACCATAGCTGGGATCTTCAATGTTCACCGCTACCCTGCGCAGGCATGCCGCCAAGGCAGGCGCTCACCGCCGCGTCGTGCTCAACCAGCAGCCCCTCGCCCTCGTGAGCGCCCAGCACAGTGAGGAAGTCGTGGCCTGAGGAGGGAAGGGCACAGGGGCACCGACAGGAGCAGAATGGTCAAAGGCGCTATGCAGTATGCTTGCGGGCGGCTGCATGGGCAGGCGCGGGCTGGTAGGCCCTGCCACATGCACCAAAGCAGAGGTAACAACCAGGTGCAACATGGGGATGCAATGCGGCGCACCCGCCGGACCGCACAGATCCAAGAACTGGCCCAGGAAGCGGCGCACTGCTGGCCGGGCGCCGGGGTCGTTCTTGAGTCCATCCAGCTGCGTGAGCACAGAGCTAGTGACCACCAGGAACACCTGGCGGCAGTGGGAGGGTGGATTTCAAATGGATTTCAAATGGATGTCGGTTTGCAGTGTGCTCCTGCGCAGGCCGTCACAGGAGCGGCTGCCTACTGCCGCTGTACAGGGAGACACACACATTGACTCAGTCTGCCACAGCTCCCACCCCTCCATCCCAGGCCACACACCTGCTCCTGCGGCGGCAGCGCGCGGCCAAACCGCCCCGCCTTGGCCAGCCCTTCCAACAGGTCCAGCGTGAAGAAGGTTGGGATTGCCACGCGCTCCGCCGCCCCAAGCATGGGCAGCAGCGCAGAGGTGTCCGGGAACAGCAGCAGCGGGCCCGCGCTGCCTCCACTAGCAGCGGCGCTGGGCTGAGGAGCACCAGGAGCAGCAGGGGCGGCTGGGCCGGCTGACATGTCTGCCTGGCTGCTCGCCGGCTGGACTGGCGCTGCCTGCTGTTGCTGCTGCGCAGCTGCCTGCCACGTGCTGCGGGCGGCCTTGAGCACTTGAGCCTCGCTGGGCTGCTGGTACTGGCAGCTGCGAAGGGTGGGCAGAGGATGCAGGGGTGGCGGGATCAACCAGGCAGTGAATGGAGCTGCCGGTTGGAGACCGTCTGTAAACCAGTGCAGTGCCTCGAACTGCAGCTCAGGAGGCCAACCCCCCACACCCATCCCTGCCGCCCCGCACCTGATCCACGGCAGCCGCGCATGGCAGCGGTCAATCACAAACTGCAGCGCATTGCGGGCGCCCCGGCTGGCTGGTGCAGTGGTGGGCGCTGCTGGCGCGCGGGCAGCGGCGGCGGCAAGGTAGGGTGGGAGGTCTGGGAGGGAGGGGGCTGCATCTGTCCGAACAGCTGTGGGCAGGTCCACTAGCAGCCCCCGCCGACCATGCTGCTCTTCCAGAGCCTGTGGTTGTGGATGATCAGAGAAGTGCAGCAGCATGGGCGGCAGGGATGTGCAGTGGGGGAATGGCAGTGGTTGTTCGCAATGTGAATAACTTGAGATGGAATGCCACGCAGCGATGCACACAACCCTCCCGTCAGATTGCAGCCGCACCTGCATCAGGCTGCCCAGGCTGATGCGGTTCCACTCTAGCCGCAGCCACACCGGCTTGGATGGGACAGCTTCAACAGATGCTGCTGCTGCTGCCGCCTCTGGCTCGCTGCTGGCTGTGGCCTGCTTGCCTGCTGCTGCTGCTGACGCGCCTGCTGCTGCCTCGCCTGCTGCTGACGCGCCTGCTGCTGCCTCGCCTGCTGCTGCTTCAGCCGCCGCTTCACCTGCCCCAGCGGGTTCAGCCGTAGGTGCACCAGGCGCAGGCAAGGCCTCCAGCAGCGCGGTTGCGCCGCGCAGGGTCAGCATGTTGTGGCTCAGATGCACCTCCAGCATGCCTGCAGTTGGCAGCAGCAGCACCTTTCGGCATGAGTGGTACATGAGTGGTACATGAGTGGTACATGAGTGGTACATGAGTGTAAGTGCCACTCACTCGCCCCCATTGCCTGATTACCCAGATGTGCACATATCCTTCAACCAGCTGGGCATTTGACTGCAGGCAAACACGCAAGCAGGGGCAGTTGCCGCTGTCACCTGGGTGGGCCTTCAAGATGCGGGCCACCGCCGCCGCCCCCTCATCCCCCAGCCGGTTGTCGAACAACCTGCATGCGGTCAATCATGGTGAAGCACGTGGCATGAGCGTGAGGCGCACATCTGGGGGAGACGAAACAGTTGGCCATGCTGATGACAACGAGTGCAAGACAGCACGGCAGTATGCCGAGCCAGTCTTCACTCACCACAGCTTCTTGACGTCTACAGTGTCTGCATGCTCGCAGCACCAGTCCGCCAGCATGCCTGCCTCACTGCAGCAGCCCAGTAGGAGCAGTGCTAGGAGAGCACAGTGGGCAGGCGCATGGTGCAGCAGGCAGCATACAGCCATTGCTGCAGCTGCGCATGCGGGGTCCTGTCCGCACGCCCCCGCCTGTCCGCCCACCACGCACCGATCGGTCAGCTGCATGCGCTCCAGCCGCAGCGACAGCGCCACACGGCCGCCGCTTGCTGCTGGGCCAGCTGCCTCAGCCGGCCGCTCATCCACTGCCACTGGCTGAGCCGAGGAAATGGAGGGAGGGGAGGGCGGCCACCAGCTGCGGGAGCCGGGGCTGCCGGGCCCACCGCTGTGTTCATGCTCGCTGTCGTCCCCTGCCGCCGCTGCTGGGCTGCTGGGAGAGCCTGCACTGGACTGCCGCTGGGCCTCATCGCCCTGGCTGCCACCTGGCTGCTCCGCCCCCAAACTGCTGCCCTGGTCTGGCGTTGCAGCTGCAGCTGCAGCCGCAGCCGGCAGCAGCACAGCGGCCCACCCAAGGTCCTCGCTGCCCTCACTAGTGCTGGCCGGGGTGCTGGCGCCGCTGCGCCCAGCAGCCAGCAGATCTGCCTCCTCATTCAGGTCGCTGTCGCCGCCCCCCATGGCGCTACTCTCTGCACTCAGCGGTGGGCCTTCCGCTGCTACTGCTGCCGCTGCTGCTGTGCTGCTGCCCTCGGCCTCAGCCAAGCCCATCTCGCCAAGTAGCTCCGCCAGCTGCCCTGCCGGCTCATGTCCCTCTGCTGCCGCTCCTCCAGTGTTGCTGCTGCTGGCACCTTGTGCAGCAAGGCGCTCCACTGTCACCGCCGGGCGGTGTGAAGGGTGCTCCCCGGCACCAACTCCTGCCAAGCTGGCTGGTCCCTGGCCGCCCTCCAGCTGCTCCACTGCTCCCAGCTGCTCCCGTGCAGGTGGAGGCGGCGGCGGGGGCACCCCCACTGGCTGCTGCTGCTGCCGCTGACGCGGCTGCCTGCCTGCCTCCTGCGCCTGCTGCTGCTGCCGCCAAGCCACAAAGTGCGTCAGGCCGTGCAACCAGGTGGTTGAGAAGCGCTGGCCAGGGGGTGGCCCCACCTGCAGAGCTCATGGGTGGGGAGGCACCTTGTATGCAGCGTGATGCGTGGTTGCCAGCTGCCCAAATGAAGCCTCTTAGCTGTCCCACTGCTGTGCTCGCCATCCAGGACAAGACAGCTTCCAAGCTGCCCGCACGGCCAGCTGGAATGCTGAGCGCCGCCTGCTGCTCCTTGCAACAGCACATCCAACATGACCAGCCCACCCACCTTGAGCACTCCCTTCTCTTTCTCTCGGTCGTAAGCCACCACCTCCTGGCCCCGCCCGAACAGCTTACCGCCGCCCAGCCCGCTGTGTGCCACGGCATAGCCGCCCGGGCTGCCGCTGGCTGTTGCAGCGCCACGGCCGGGCGCCGCTCCCCTGCCCCTGGCAAACGGACCAGCCGCGCCAAGGCTGGCAGCGGCAGGGCTGCCATGCTGGCCCCGGCCCGGCCGTTGAGGGGAGGGCGAATACCCCAGCCCCGGCCCACCCCGGCCGCCGCTGCCATAGAAAGCCGACGGCCCCCGACCACGCCCAGGGGTGAAGCCTCGGCCCGCCCGGCCGCCGGGGGGCGGCGGCGGTGGCGTGCCAAAGCGGCCACCTCTGCCTGGCGCGGCCCTCCCGCGCCCGTTCCCCTGCATGGGCGTGCATGGCAGTGGGGTCAGTTGGCAGGGGCACCGGAGCGTGCAGCACAAGTGAACCACAAGTGCCTGCCAAATTCCCGAGGGCCGGCGGCGGCGGCGGTGGCCGCGGCGGCTCGAGCCCCGAGGGCCATCTGTCCCGGCTGGGCGGCAATCCGGATCGCCTCGGCACACAGCTGGCACCACCTCGCGGGCGCCACGGCCCGACAT
>VIYQ01002949.1:0-11318 GCA_009928355.1 Chlorella sp. CH2018 | reverse complement strand
CCGCAGGAGCCCGCCCGTCCCGCCCGCCCGCACAACCCTCCCTGGAGCCCTCTCTTGCGCCAGCGCTACTACTGGCGATCGCAGCGCGATAGCAAGCTTTCGACAAGGCGTCTGATCGGCGGCAGGGCGTACAGGCGTGAGGACCCCTTCCTGCGAGGCACGGGCAGGCGGCAGCGGCGGCAGCAATGGCGACAGACGACTTTGTGTCTGGGCGTGGCGAGAGCCCAGCGGTGACGCACCGCTTCCACAATCTCCGCAGCACCGCGGCCGCGCTCTACTGGGTCGACTTTGAGGGCAGGGCGGTGAGTGGGTGGGCTGGCAGCCCCTGGGTACAAGGCCAGTGGCCTGGTCGTGCCAGGTGCCTGTTGCTCGTTGCGCACTGGTGAACTTCATGCTCAAGCTTGGCTGCAATCGACGACTCTCGCTCACTGCCATCAACCCATGGTACAGGCGCAGTACGGCACAATCCAACCCGGCAGCAGCCTGAGCCAAGGTAACTGGCGGCGGATGCCGCCATTCGGAGGCAGCCGCACTTGCGATGCAACTTGCACCGCTTGCTTAGCCTCCCGGAGCAATTACCCAGTCGCCTGCTCGTGCTGCACCGCAGGCAGCCCACCTGTGCGATTACCCAGTCGCCTGCTGCTGCAGGCTCTTCAACTCCCTTCTGCCAGGCACCCACGCCCGTGTGCTCCCTCCCTGTGTGCAGCCACGTGGGCGGCGCACGCGTGGCGAGTGTGTGATGAAGCCAGCGGAGCAGTCTTGGTTGAGTACTCGGGGCCTGCAGCGGTGGTGACCTTGAACGCAGACGGCAGCGCGCGGATTGCGGCAGCAGCCACGGCGGCACCAGCAGCGGCGGTAGCAGCAGCGGCACCAGCGGCACCAGCGGTGGCAGCAGCATCAGAGGATGCACATGGCGGCAGCGAGCAAGGGTAGCAGAGTTGACCACCCACCTCTGCTTTGCCACGCACAGCTGCTTTATCACGCCTGCAATCTGCAACGAGCTTCACATGAAATCATGGTTTCTCGCTAGGCCCATCGCGTCAGCCAAAGTAGAGGCTGGGAAACAGTTGCATGCTGGCCAATGAGCACTGCCTGGCTGCCAACAGATACGCAACAGGTGAATGGATGGTCAGTAAGGGTGTAGAGCAAGCAGCCATGTTAACATTAATGGTCAGTGGCTGAGAGAAGAGGGTGCTCAAATGCTGATTGAAACGGGCCAAAGGGGAGGCCAAGGTACGGACGTTATGCAGCTTGGGGGCCACGCAACGAGGAGCGGAAACTTCACTTAGTGAGAGAGGAACCTGGTGATAGACCCAGTATACAGTGTACAGAAGCACTGGATGGCAGCACAGGATGGCAGCACAGGAGGGTGGCGTCAGCGCTCGAACAGCAGCCCTGTGGCGGCGCGCAGCAGCACCCACACAAACCCGGCTGCAAACATCGACATGAGCAGCGGCTCCTCGGAAAACGCCTGGTCCAGCCAGGACAGCAGCCTGTGTACGGCGCGACTGGGCCTGCCGCCAGCTGGAGCCTCTTGGGACGCCCCTGCTGCATCTGCCCCCGCTGCTGCTGCTGCTGCCGCTCCAGTCGACTGACCAGGCGGCAGCGGACCGCCCGTCTGCTGCCTGCTCGTGCCGACGCTTTGGCGGCCCGCCAGCAGCAGTGCAGTGGGCAGCACGACGCCAAACATGAGCTGTATCCACGCTGTGCACGCCCAGCAGGCTGCCCGCTCGTTTGCAAACCGCATGTCGATGCCGGGGGCCACAACATGAAAGGGCCTGCCGGTGCGATGGAGAGGGAGGGAGTCAGACAGAGCCAGCTGCACCCAACTTCCTTGCTGCCGGTTGAAGTGACAGTGCAAGGCCCTGAACAGATCCACATGCCAGGGGGGCACAGCGCCCAAAACTTTTCCCCAGCGGCCCAGATTTGCAGCACAGCAGGGGACCAGCACCACATCTTAATGCAAGCAAACAAGTAATCGAACATCAACGCTCACCAATCGAGTGCGGCTCCCATTGCATGGAATGCGGCACTGCTGGCGGCGTACCCAGTGAATGAATTGGACGGGCGGTTGGGGTGGGGGGCAAGCAGGCCGCAGCGCCCTGATGTGAGGTGCAGCTGGCAGCAGGCCTGCGCCGCGGTCACCCAAGCGTGCAGCCTGCAGTGGCAAGGGTGTGTGCGTCAACTGCTGGATGCGGGAAGGGCGAGGCCAGCCTATGGCACACAAATGGACGGCAGCGCAGCGCCCCTAACCCATCATGCAGCAGCGGGGCCCAGCAACCCAGCCACCCAGGCTGCCTGCGCGCCTCTCACCCCAGCGGCAGCGGCATGCCGATGCTAAGCAGCGACAGGTAGAGGCCGTGCCCGCTGAGCAGCAGGTGCCACAAGAACATCGCTGGGCTGGACGGCTCCACATCAGGGATGGGCAGCGGCACTGCCAGGCACAGGGCGAGCGCCAGGCGCACGCACGCAACAATGGGCACGCGGCGCCGCACATACCAGCCGCGGCGCACGGTATACAGCGCTGGCGGCACAGCTGCGCCGGCTGCATACGCCAGCAGGATGCCCGCATGCTCTGAGGTGATGACCTGCAGCGCGTTTGTGAGCGAGAGATAGATGGATAACCTGCAGGAGGCAATGGCCGGATCTGCGCCGCATAGCCATGGCTCCGCTGCGGCAGCAGGCTGCACCGGACGATGGGTGCGGCACTTATCCCCCCTCCCACCCTTCTTCCCTGTCACCTTCTTGCGTGTGGCCCAGCGTGCCAACGCGCCTAGTGCGTGCAGCGCCCCTGTGATGGCGTCCACTCGCGCGGCGCTCCGGCCCGACAGCATGTGTGGTCTGCGGCGTGCGGCGGCGGTCCCGGCGACGGCGGCGGCAGGGGCGGGCGAGCGCCAAGCTGGTTTTCACGCTGCACAGGAGCTTTCCGGGCCTTGCAGAGCCGCCTGGGTCTATTGGACCCTCGAGCTGCTGCCGCAGGCCGGCGATACTGGTCCCGCTGGCGCCTAGAGCGGCTGGCGCTTCTCTGCAACTTCCGATGGTTGCTCTAAGTCAAGGCGAAGGGCGGCCGGCTTCCATCCTCAACCCGCGGTGGAGTGGCTTGCGAGGAAGCGGTGGCGGCCTCAAGAGCCCACGACAATTCGATGAAACGGGATGGATTGGTCGCGGCAGCTTATATATTCACAAGTCAAGGCCCGGCAGCCTGTCCTCCCCTTCCACGCAGAGCGGGCCCGCCGCCATCTCTGCCGCCAGGTCTGCGTTGAAGCGGCCACGCTGGAAATCGGGCATTTGCCGCCAGCTGACGCCTGCTGTGGATGTCTGGCACGCAATGCCGAGAGCCTGATTGAATGCACGCCTCCCGGTGCTGTTTGGATCGTGTCAGGCAGCAGCAGCTTTACTTCTATCGATGCGCTGCCAAGAAGCACCACATGTCGGACATTTTGGGCCATTGCAAGGGGCGTGACTGGCCCAGGCGTTGGCCACGGGGCATTGGGCCAGTGCCATCAGCGGGACGTCTGCTGTGGATGTGTGGATGTGGATGGCAACACACGGAAGAGAGGACACGAAAGGATGCTTACCAGTAAGTACGAGTTTGAAGAGGGGAGCAAGGGGTGCACAATACATGATTCACAGCCGGAAGCGCGGCACGCGTCGCACGGAGGGATGCAGGCAAAACGGTACGCAATTAGGTCAGAGGAGGGGAGGTCTGGATGATAAAAATGATGGCGGTCAGGAAGGGCCCAGCCCGTCACTGTTGCGCCGTGCAAACGGCGTGGGCTGCGGCGGCAGCTGCGCGCCGCCCGGGGTCAGCGAAACCGACCGCAGCACCTGCTGCTGCTGCTGTTCCTCCAGCTGCCGCGCCGCAACTGCCTCTGCCGCCGTCGCCACAGACGGCGCGGCGGGCGCCTCACCCGCAGCCGCACCGGCAGCACTGCCGCCGCCAGCAGACGGAGCACCCAGGCGCGCGCTGGACTGAGCCGTGCGGGGTGCTGCCGAGGTGGCCTGCACTCCTTCTGGTGGTGTGCCCGGCGCCCGCTGCAGCAGCTCCACCAGCTCTGTGGCGGTGGGCCGGTCCCCAGGGTCGCGCGACAGGCAGCGGGAAATGATGTCGGCAACCTCTTCGGGACACTCCTGTGGGACCCTGCGGGAGTGGGGGTGTAGGGAAGAGGGGGGAGGGTATGGGGAAGAGCGGCAGGGGCAGCACAATGACATGCTGCAAATGGTGGCAGGGAGGGCCGGCGGGCAGCACGCTGCACGCATTCGCTGCTCGCAGGGGCAGGTGTGTTGGGGTTGCAGTTGATAGCATGCCCTGCTCTTGACACAGCAGCCCATTCGGCCCATCCCGGTATTCCCTGGCACAGCGCAGCACAGCGCGGCCCAGCGTGCGTGCTCCACAGCGGGCCCAGGACTCACAGCGGCTCGCGCAGCTGCCCGCGCACGGGCACCTCGTTGCAGCAGATCTCTGTGAGCACCACGCCAAAGGAAAAGATATCGGCCTTGGTGGTGCAATGCTCTCCCAGCAGCAGCTCCGGCGCAGACCTGCAGAGAGGGGGTGGGGTGGGGGCGGGCGCAAGTTGCAGGTAAGGGCACGTGCGCACCAGCATCCGGGGCTCACTGGCGCTCAGTCTGCTTCAGACGGAACGACAACATCTGTTGCAGTCTGCCACGCATCAAGCTCGCATGCTATCTGTACTGCAGGTGTGGGGCTGGCCGCGTGAGCTGCACGCTGCGCTGCCCTGCACTCGCCATGCCAGCGTGCCAACGACTCCAGACACATAGTCGCCCGCCATGATCTTGCTCAAGCCTACGTCGCCAAGCTTTGCAGTGCCGTCCCTGCAGGAGGAGACAGACCAGGGCAGGGTTTGAGAAAGCAGCAAGGCCAGGCAACCATAGAAGCAAGCCTTTGAGGTCGACATGTGCTGCTGCCGCCCGAGCGCAGCAACCTGCCCCGCCCCTGCCGCTGCACCCCACCTTGTCAGCAGCACGTTTGCGCTTTTGACATCCAGGTGGACGATGCGCTTGGAGTGAAGATAGACCAGCGCGCGCGCCACGTCCAGTGCAATCTGCATGCCAGAAGCCAGGGCACGACAAAGGTGGTGCATGGTGAGGGGATGAGGTGCTATGTGAGGACGACGTGCAGCCGCGCTAGCACCAGCAGCTGCATTGCTGCAAGGTGCAGCAGCATGCACAGTGCACCAGCAGCTGCACACTGCGTTGCGAGCACGCAAACCGCGCATGCCCCTGCATCGTGCTGGCCTCCCGGCAGGCAGACATGGCCACTCGCCTTCTTGCCGCGCCGCCACCAAGTCACTTTGCCGGCCCGGAGGTTGTGGGAGAGGTTGCCGCCCTCTAGATGCTCAGTGATCAGAAGGATTCGCCCCTCTGTGTGCGGGGCGGGCGGCGGCGGGTGGCGGGGTGGTTACGTGTCACCCATTGCCGCAGGGCGTTCTCAGGCAGCGGCTTGCAGGGGGCACTACTGCAGCAACACACAAGCTGCGACAACACGGCAAGGCATGCGCGCCATCTGCCGGCCCTGTGTTGCCACGGCTACACAGAGGCCTGAAGGGAGGCGCTTCCAAGCCCATTAGGCTCACCTTGGAAGCACACGCCCTGCGGCAAAGACAGGGTGGGCACACAACGTGGATGGGCAGCTTTGCTGGAAGGCAGCACAGCAGTTGAGGCAGCACAGCAGTTGAGGCAGCGCAACAGCTGATGCAGCACCATAGCTGAGGCATGACTCCGCAGCACATGTCAGTTGGCTGCCCATCCCCTCCCCCGCACCTGGAACTGGACCACGTGTGTGTGGCGGCAGGCGCGCAGCACCGCAATCTCATGCTCCCACTCCGCATCGCTCATGTCCTTGCTGCCGGGCGCTGAGGAGCCGCCCAACACCTGCAGCAGCAGTGGAGGGGCGGCGCGGCAGACCGCCAATGCGGCTCACTGCCAGGGCGCTTTGCAGGTAATGCAGCTCATGCACTGGCCAGTATCGGTGTTGGAGGAGGTGGGCCGGACTGGATCACCCAACAGCTGCTGGCACCAGCTGCTACTGCCACCGCCCTGCATGCCCAGGCAAGGCGGGCTTCGGGAAAGTGCACTCGCCTTGACCGCCACGGGCTGCACGCCGTGCAGCAGCGCCTTGAACACCGTGCCAAACCCGCCGGCGCCTAGCCGCCACAGCGAGCCATCGGGGCGCTTCATGATCTGGATGTCTGCAATGGAAGAGGGTGGGGGGTTTCAACCGTGATGAGGGACAGTACGTAGGGCAAATGAAACCGGTGCGCACGATGTTGTGCGGCACCTCCTCATCCGCACCGTCACACCCCACATGCACCGCTACGGCCGGGCGTGCCAGTCCCGACAGACAATTCAGCAAGGCTTCAAAGCGTTTACCCACCCACGCAAACGTTTACCCACCCAGGCAGCCACACACTGCCTCGCACACCCACCATTGGAGTCGATGTGCCAGTCAGCCAAGATGTCCAGCAGGCTGCTCTGGGTGGGCAGCATCGCACTGCCGCTGCTCCCCGAGGCCTGCTGCGGCAGGCGGCCGCTGCCGCTGCTGGTGGCGTGGTCGTGCTTGCTGCCCATTGAGGAGGGCAGGGAGCCGAAGACTGGTGGGGCGGAGCTGGGGGGAGAGGGCTGGCTTTTCACAAGGGTCTCGCCGTTGAACCGCATTCCCTCCTCCAAGTCCTGGGGTGGAGAAAACCATGGGAGAGGGGGCAGATCAGCAGTGCTGACGATCTCCAGAGCACAGGCAGGAATGCGCAGCTGGTGGCAGGGGACAGCAGGTGAAAAGGATGTCAACACAGCCGGCACAGCCCGCGATCCCAAGCCAGCCACCCTGTTTGGACACACGCACAAGGCAGCCGAGAGGCTGCACACACCTGCTGCAGCTCCTGCGCCGTGGCAAAGCGCTGCGCGTCTGCCTTGCTGCTGGCGGCCGCGGACGCCACGGCGGCGCGCCGCCGCCGCCGCGCAACACAGAAAGCTGCTGCCACAAGCGCTGCAGCGGCCACCACCGCCACCGGCACCGCCACTGCGGCAACGGGGAAGCTGGTGCCGCTGCCGCCGCTGCTGCTGGCGCTGCACTGCGGGCCATCGGGTGCAAGTGAATCCGCAGAGCAGATCACGTATCCAACGGGGCAGAGGTCAAACCGTGCAGAGGATGGCAGCGAACTGGTGCACAGATCGGAGTTGCCGGGCTGCACCTGCACCAGGTTGAGTGAGGGCAGCTGCAGCCAGCTGCTGGGCACGGTGCCCGTCAGGTTGTTGTAAGCCAGGTACCTGCAGCGTGGGTGAGCGGAGGACCGAGCCGCTGTGAGCGACGCAGCAGCAAATGGGCAGGAATGGGGGCAGCCATGCCGCGGCAGCATGGCAGAGTGGGCCCCACGAGCCGACACGCATGGCTGCACATCATGCAAACAGCAGTCAGGCAACGCCCAGGCAGCAATGCTCACAGCGCCTCGAGGCTCCTCAGGCCACTGCTCCATGCCGGCAGGCTGCCAACCAGGCTGCTGTTGGTGAGGTTGAGGCTGCGCAGCGCTGGCAGGGAGTCTGGCGTGCTTCCCCACTCCACTGGCAGGCTGCAGCAGTGTGTGGGAGGCAACCCAGCAAACTGCTCAGCACAGCGTGGCGCGAGGGTTGAGGACAAGCTTCACTTTCAAGCTGCCGAACAAGCTACCTAACCGCATGCATGCTCACCTGGCACCCAGCGGGTTGTCGTTTAGGGTCAGCTGCGCCAGCACTGTAAACGAGTCTGCCGCAGCCCACTCGGGCGGAAGCGCGCCAGTGAGTCGGTTGCCGTGCAGGTACCTGGAACAGCACACGGGAGGCACATTGCCAATGCATGATCGGATGGGCGTGTGCTTGCTCATCATGCCGCTGTGCACCTTGCAAGTGGATCGCATAGTGGCGTGGCACTCTGCCCCCGCGCAAACTGGAATCTCGGATGCCTCAACAGCAAGCAGCCAACACTGCCAAGCAGCGTGCCACAGCTCCCGCGGCACTCACAGCTTCTCTAGCGCCTGCGTAACGTTGACTGTGCCGTCGACATAAAACACCTGGGTCCCCCAGTCAGGCGGAAGCGGCCCTGCGCGCACGCAAGGCAGGGTTGCAGGATGGGAGTGCTGCACCATTCAAGGTGACTTTTCTGTCACTGCCCAAGCAGGCTGACAGCTACCGTTGGTACATCTGCCACACCCTGACGATCCCACGCACCAGTGAACTGGTTGTTTTGCAGCGCCACCGCCGACATGGTGATCATGCCTGCAATGAACAACCGGCCGTTGAAACATACTTGCTGCTCAGCCGCTGCAAGGCACTGCCTGCCTGCCTGCCTGGCCAGTCACAAGAATGAGAAGGGCAACGACCCACCAGCAACTCCAGCCCCCTTACCGTTGATGTAGATAGGCAGCGGCCCAGTCAGCCGGTTGTCAGCCCAGTTCCTACAGATCGGTTGGGAGGCGGGGGGGACAAGGGTGTTAACGGTTGTGAGCTACGGCTGTGAGCTACGGTTGTGAGCTACGGCTGTGAGCTACGGCTGTGAGCTACGGCTGTGAGCTACGGCTGTGAGCTACGGTTGTGAGCTACGGCTGTGAGCTACGGTTGTGAGCTACGGCTGTGAGCTACGGCTGTGAGCTACGGCTGTGAGCTACGGCTGTGAGCTACGGTTGTGAGCTACGGCTGTGAGCTACGGTTGTGAGCTACGGTTGTGAGCTACGTTGGGCATGCACGGCCTCGCAAGTTACGTCGGGCTAGTGAGTCGCACTAACACCATACAGACACGTGCTGCTGCTTGTTGTCGCCCATTCACGGCCTACCCTAAGCTCATACCGCCGCCCAGGACAGCGCAACACAGAACATGCTCACATGCTCAACAGCGCCTTGAAGCTGGTGTTGGTGAAGGCCCACGCCTCGGAAAACGTGCCGCTGAAGCGGTTGCGCGCCATCTGCATATCCAGCAGCTGGTTGAACGCCGGCCCAATCGCCCAGGAGTCTGGCACAACCGGCCCAGTCAGCTGGTTGTTGTTCAGGTTACTGCAGGCGGGTGTGACATGCGTGCAACGAGTGAGCTGCAGCAGCAGCAGCGGCGGTTTCAGGTGGCGGCAGCGGCGGCAGCGGCGGCAGCAGCAGCAGCAGCAGCAGAAACCACAGCAAGTGCGGTGGCTTCAGGCAGCACTAGCAGCGGCGGCAGCAGCCATAACTGTTTCTGGTGGCAGCAAGCAGCAGCAGCAGAAGCAGCAAGTCCAGCGCGCCCAAGCAGCATCGGCGGCAGCAAAGCAACCAGTCTCACAGCTGTGTAAGCGCGGGGAAGCTGCCGGGCTCTCCCCATGTCACTGGCAGTGTGCCGTTGAGCTCGTTCCCCGCCAGATCCAGCACTTGCAGCTGTGGCAGCAGGTTCAGCCCCCCGCCCAGCTGGCCACGCAGCGGCACCGTGCAGGTGCCCGTGCAGGCGAGGTGCCTGGGGCAAGGAAGCAGGGCACGATGTCGATGAGCAGTAAGAGGAGTTAGGCAGCATGCAAGGCCAGGCCTGGGCTGGGCAGGCGGCAGGCTTGGGCTGGGCAGGCGGCAGGCATTGTGCATTGAGCAAGCGCAGCCAGCAGGCACATTGCAAGCGGGCAAGCACAGTGCATGTCCTCACAGCTCTATCACTTGACCACTGCCATCCAGGTTGCACTCCACGCCGCTCCAGCTGCACACCGATATGCAGGCGGCGCCATCTTCGCACCAGCCCGCCAATCCCCGTGCCGCAGCGGCCTCCTCCCAATTCGTGATTTGCGCCTTGAAGCTCAGCAGCAGCTCGCGCTCTGCAGCAGGAAAGGCTGGGCGGGGCTTTGAATGAGTGTCCGTCGCTACAACGCACAAGGCAGCAAGCACGGGAGAAAGGCGGGGCAAGAGCATGACAAGGGCCGCGACGGCGGCAGCCGAAGCGAGAGCGCCGCCTTGACGAGGGGCCACATGCCGCCAGTGGGGTGTGGGAGGGAAAGGCAGCCTCCGCGCCCGCTCCACCGCGCACCTGATGCCGCCTCCAGGCTCTCTGGAGCAGCGGCCGCGGCTGCAGGTGTCTGCGCCTGGGCAGACTGGCCCAGAGCCAGCAGCAGCGTTGCGGCCAGCAGCGCAGCAGCACCGCGCATGCCTGAAGCCGACGGCCTGGCCCGCTCAGGCGGCCCGCTTCGGCCGCTACACAGGGAAGGGTTGCGCGGCTCAAGTGCGTTGCAGGTCCCAGTCGCCCTGCGACATCTTGCAAATGTGTAATACTTTATCCGCAGCTTGTTCGCGAGGCAGAAGGGCCGGGGCGGCTTTTCCACCCCCGCTCAGGCACAGCATGGCGCGGTGCCGCTGAGAGATGCAAGCACCCACTTTCCGCATCTCCCCCTTCTCGATCGCCCGTCTGCACCATTCTACCCATGCACGAACTGTTCGAAGTGGTCTGCCCAAACTGCCTCGGCATGAATCTGGTCGAAGGCACTGCGGCTGCAGTGCGCCGCGCGGTAGGCTCCGGCCACAGCAAGCAGATCATCCTCTCGCCAACTGTCTGCGGTACAGTGTGAACCTCCCTCCACAATGCGCGCGCAACATGCTGCGGCAAGCAGTTACATGTGAGGGTGCCGAGAGCGCTAGTAATTGAGGAGTCCACCGTCGTTCATTGTGCACAGCAGCAGCGAGGGGAGGGAAGGATGGCGGGCAGCGAGGAGCAAAGTCAGAAGCGAATCAACCAACCGGACATAAAGGGGGCAGAAAACAAACACAGCGGCCCGGACGAGGCCATAGATGCAGAGTTACAGCAGCGGGTGGTGCAGAGGGGTGCGCGCGCCGCGCCAACAGTCGGCGCGGCAGCCCCCCCAGGGCGTTGCTTGCCCCACGCAGCCACGCTGCAGGCGGCAGCGGCGGCTGGGCACTGGCGCCCCGAGCCACCAGCCGCCTGTCCCAGGCCAACTTGTGCAGCTGGCGTGGGTGGGCAGTCGGTCAGGCCGTGTTAGCAGGGTGAGAGGGCCTCAGCGGACGGCAGCAGAGGCTCGCTCAGTCCATTCACCAGTTGCGGCCAAAGAGGCCGCCGGCCGCCTGCTGCCGCGGCTGCTGGCTGGGCAGCGGGGGGATGCCATTGTTCTCGATCCGCATGTCAGATGCCACCGGCTGCAAGGCAGGATGACATGGGGGCGGCAGGGGCTGAGCACATTGGTGGGCAGGATGGCCGGCTGGCCAGGGCTCCAGCCAGGGTAGGAGCATGCAAGTGGGGTATGCATGCGCAGTGGGCTTGTGGTGGGGAGGGGCCCAAGAGCTGGGGCGTGCGCGCACAGGCGGTGGCGGCGGTGGGAGGG
>VIYQ01002948.1:0-10431 GCA_009928355.1 Chlorella sp. CH2018 | reverse complement strand
CCGCCACCAGCCATGCCTGCACATCGCCGCCTGCCTCCCTGGCTTGTGTGCAGGCGACATGATCCGGGCCGCACGCCTGCAGAACCTGTTCCTGCAGCCGGTGCTGGGCGACCCCCGCAGCAGGCCCAGCATGGCCCAGCTGGTCGACGTGCGCCAGTTCACCGCCGCCCTGATTCTGTGCGACCCAGCCTGGCATAGAGCTGCGGCTGCAGCGCCCTTCCTCACAGGCCCTGCCGCCCCGTCGGAGGGCGCCAGCAGCCTGGGAATGGGGGTGACTGCTGCAGGCGCAGGCGCCCCCCGCTCCAGCAGCTTTGCAGTGCAGGGCGTGCAGGCAGGCACGCTGGCTGATGCGCTGAGGATGGATGCTGCTGTGCTGGGAGTGCAGCTGAACATCCGCATGCTGCTGCAGGTGGGTGCTGGGCTGCTTGCAGGATCCGTTTCCGCAGCAGGCGGGCTGAGCACAGGCTGCGCGGCATGGGTTGCATGTGTTGCATGGGGCGTGTCTTTGCGCGCTGATGTCGTGTTTCGATCCGTTCAACAAGTTGCCAGGCCTGCCACCCAGCCACCCGGTATCCTGCAGGCAGCCGGCTGCCCGGACATCAACATTGTGACTGAGAAGCTTACGCAGACGGGGCGCACAACTCGGTTTGAGGACACCAACCACCTACCACTGGGTGAACAGGAGGAACAATAACTGCCGCTGGTTTGCCTGCGGGCTGCGTGTGAGAGCGGCCAATGTGGTGGCCCACCGCGTTGCTCCCCTGTCAAGCCCCCGCATCATGCCACGTCCCGCCCTGTTGCCACTTCTCCTGCCTGGCAGGCATTGCTGTCAACTCGGCGTCCTTCAGCGCCAACCTGCTAGCCCAGGTGGGCAGACGAGTGTGGGAAGGGTGGCGGGCGCAGCTGCTGGCTTGCCAGGCCAGGTCAACGACCGGCTTGCCTGCCTGCCCGACTGTGAGCCATTTGCCTCCCGAACAACTGGAGCTCGTGTCACCTCCATGTCCCTGCCCAGTGCAGGAACCAGACGGTTGTAACACAGTGTGCGCTGTCCGCTCCCTGCCGCACAGGCATCGGTGGACCCCCGCACCCTGTGCTTCTACCAGCAGCTGGGCGCCACTGCTGACGTGGCAGTGTGCGATGCCTCGGCGCTGGTTGGGGAGCATGAGGAGTTGAGCTATGCAGCGCTTGCTGGGCGCGCCCTGCGATGCCACCAGGTGAGGAGCGCTGAGCGCTGAGTGACTGCCAGGGCGCCACGCCACCTTGCCACCCTGGCCGGGGGAGTACTATTCGCACGGCTGAGCTGTCCCAGCGCGCCTCTGAGCTGCCATCCCATGCATAGTATGCCAGCCAGCATCACACCACCCATCCCGCCTCGCCCTGCACCCGCAGTCCTGCCTTCTGGGCTGGTACAGGATCCCAGAGAGCGCCCAAGGCATAGAGCTGGTGCTGAACCCTCAGGGTGCTGAGCAGCGCTCCCGTGCCCGTGTGTGGAACAGCGGGGATGGCCGGGTCAAGCTGCTGCTGCTGTCGCCGGTTGCCGGCAGGCAGGCGGCGGCGGGCGCTGGCCTGGCAGACGTGCCCGCCGAGCTGCCAGAGCAGCCAGAGGCTGAGGAGCCCTACCTATGGGACTACGTGATTTAGAAGAACGCATCAGTACCAAACTAATGAAAACCGGCCATCGGCCGCAGCACAGTTGTGTGCACAACCTGAATGCCGCCCGGCCCGGCAGCCAATGTGGTCTCCAACTGCACTCTATCCATACCTGCCACTGCTGAACACCTGTGTTGACACTGCTGGTGTCATACCTGAGCAAGACTTCCTGTATCGGTTGATTGGTAGCCGGCATGATTGCTGTTTTTTCCTTTCTCAAATCCTTCTGAATGCCTTGTGACAGTGTTTTCATGGTGCATGGTAGCATGGAGAAATGGACAAAAATTGTGGAAACAAAGAGGAAAGGCGGCCGGCTACAGGGTAATGCAGTGACAAATATCAGTGCACAGGGGTACACAGAGACAGCAACGACCTCAAGGCGGTGCTCAAACGGCCGCTGCCCCCTCAGCTGCTGCCATTGGCCTGCTGCCCATCTGCTGGCGGAGCAACCGCAGCCAGCACTTCCTCAAGCGAGGCCATGTCCCGAGCAATGGCTGCCGCCGACCGCAGCAGCGGCACGGCCAGCACCGCACCGGTGCCTTCGCCTAGGCGCATGCCCATCGACAGAGCGGCCTGCGTGTGGTTGCCGGCAGCTTTGGCCGCCGCTGCTGCGCCGCGCTCCGCGCTTGCGTGGCTCCAGAATTGCACGGCTGCTGCACGGGGGTCGGCACGCGCTGCCACTGCTGCTGCCACACTGGAAATGAAGCCGTCCACCACAGCAGGCATGCCGCGCCGGCCGGCCTCCAGGAACGCCCCAGCCATGGCCGCAAGCTCCAGCCCACCCACAGCTGCCAGCGCTGCCAGCGGGTTGCTGCCGTCGCCGATGGCTGAGGCATTGGCCGCCAGGGCTGCCGCCACGGCGGCGCACTTGCGCTGCACGCCGGCTTCGTCCAGGCCTGAGCAGAGAAGGGAGGGGTAGGAGGGGCAGAACGGAGCTGGGTTGATTGTTGAGCTGCTCTACAGCCGCGCAATGGCACTCTTGGAGGCAGGGAACAGCAGCAGGCCGGCTGGCCGGTTGATTTTGTTGTCCCGGGACCAGCACAGTCCACATCTGCAACAGCTCTGCGCAGGTGCCAGCCCTGCTGCCCACCTGTTCCCCGGCCGCACACGTCCTCGGGCGGCAGCCTCGTCAGAGCAGCCAGCACCGCAGCAGCTGCTGTTGTGTTGCCGATGCCGACCTCGCCAATGCACACTGCACAGCTGCTGGGTGGGCAGCCCGTGGCAGCTGCAAAGCGAGCCACCGCAGCAGCGCCGGCGTCCAGCGCTGCCTGCAGCTCGCCTGCTGTGAGCGCTGGGCCGGCCAGCATGCTGTGCGAGCCGCGCCGCACCTTGGCATGCACCACACGGATGCCACTAGCTGCTGCTGCGGCGCTGCCGCCGCACTTGCTGGCGCCGTTGGCACTGCCACTCGTGCTACCATTTGTGCAGGCGCTGGCACCAGCAGCGCCGATGGCCGACACATCAGCATCCACACCCACGTCTACAAGCTCCAGCGACACGCCGTTGGCTGCGCACAGCACAGCGCAGGCCGCCTGGCCGTTGGCCACCGCTGCAAACATGGCTGCTGTGACGGAGCGGGGGTAGGGGGACACCCATGGGGCCTGGCCTTCGGCTGTGATGCCATGGTCGGCAGCAAAGGTCAGCAGGCGGGCAGGGCCCAGGCTGGGGCGCAGCGTGCGCTGCAGGGCACACAGCCGGGCGCCCCACTCCTGCAGCAGGCCGAGCGCTCCTGTGGGGAAGGCGGGCCAGGGCGACGGGATGTGAATGTTGAGTGAGGGGCATGTGAAAGGCAGCAATCACAAGCGGCAGTGCGGCGGCGGCAGTGCAAGGGCGGCGGCGGCGGCGGCAGGCAACACACCCGGAGGCATGGCTTTGGCGTCCATCATGGATCGCGCCCGATCCAGCCATGCATCATAGCTGGCTTGCTGGTGCTCGGGGGCAGCCATTGCGCGGGGTCGGTGCCGCCCGCTCTGCTGCAGCCTAGATCGTGCTGTTCTGCAATTCCAATGATATTTGCTGGATTGGAGGAATAGGAAGATCATGACAATTGCCATCGGCACCATCCAGACGCAGCACACGCTGGCGGGGCGCATGAGTGGCTGAGCTGCAGCCATCGGCCAATTGTCGCAATACCGCGTTGCCATGGCACCCAACAAACGCGGAGCCGCAGCTCCTCCAAGCGACAAGGAGAACAGACCGGACTTGAAGCCGGGCGACGGTGGGTTTGCAGGGCCGATGGCTGCTCAATTGGAGATCTAGAGAGTCTCATTGACCCGCTGGCGGCGCCAAATGGCTTGCATGCTTGCCCACGGGCCACCGCCGCCGTTCCCGCCGCCACGCCAAGTCGCGCCGGGAGTGGCCGCCGGTCATGCGTGCCGCTGCCCACGGCTTTCCAAGGCACGCTCATTGTTGGTATTTCCATTGTGCAGAGCCCTACGATTTCGCGAGCTCGGTGATCACTAAGGAGGAGGTGGAGGCGCGCGGCAGCGGCACGCGGGAGGGGCACGACACCTATGACCCCAGCAGGCCGCTGCTGTCGGAGCTGCGGGTCTTCTTCACAGGTGTGCGGGGCTGCACTGACGTGCTTTCTTGCGACCGAACGATAGTAGCACCTCCTCCTTCCCCCTCCCTGCTGCTGCTGCTGCTGCTCCGACCTGGTCCCTGCATGCTGTTGTGCCCAGGCAATGCAGGTGCAGCAGCGTCACCCATCCAGCTGGCCTCATTCCCCGGCCCCTTGCAGGGATCATGTTCCTCACCCGCCTGCCCGTGCCAGCCTGGGTGGACCACCACCCAGCCTACCTGATGCGTGCCGGTGAGTGCAGCTCAAGCGACAGCCTGCTGCAGCATGTTGCAGTGGTGTAGCGTAGCCTGCTGGTGTGGGTAATTTTGGGGGCAGCAGCGAGGGTGAGCACAGTGCATCGCACCCGAAATGAGCAGTCATTTCGAATACACTCGGCTCTCTCACTCCGTTTCCTCGCTGCATTGCAGTGATGTGGTTCCCGCTCATCGGCGCCACTGTGGGCCTGTGGGGCGCGGCTTGGTACAACGCGGCAGTGCTGCTGTGGCCCTCGCCCCCCGCACTGGCAGGTGCCATCTCCACGCTTGCCACCGTGTGGCTGACCGGCTGGTGAGCTGAAGCGGATGCATGTGCTTGATATGCATGGTGGGTTGTGGATGTTGCCAGGCAGCCCGGAGGGCCACCGGGGTCCCACAGTGCTCGCCTGCATGGCCTGCTGCTTTGATGCGTCGCTCGGAGGAGGATGGCTGCGCGTGCTCAGACCTGCATCCGTGCCCCTCTTCATCCAATGCAGCTTCCACGAGGATGGTCTGGCGGATAGGTGAGCTAAGCACACATGCACCGGCCGTTCTGAGCAGCTGTGCGTCTGCTGTAGGCCTTCTCCTAGCAATTCCAGCCGTGCCACTGAGCATGCCGGGAGCCTTCGCCCGCTGCCCACCTTGTGCACCGATCCTTTTTCCCTGGCACGCAGCATTGACGGGTTTGGAGGGGGCTGGGGCAAGGAGCAGATCCTGCGCATCATGAAAGACAGCCGTGTGGGAACGTATGCCCTGGTTGGCACCGCGCTCATGCTGCAGGTGAGCTGGAGTGCTGAGGGAGGGGATGCTGCGGGGTGAGTGTGTGAGATGGAGCGCAGGCAAGTGTGCAGGCCTGTCGCTCATGTGACAGCTGCGCCCCTTTGCGTTGCTGCGCACGCCTTCCCAAGCCAACATGAATCAGGCTGGCCAGTGGCTCACAGGCATCCCACTCTTGCATCCTTTGCCTGCCCCAGGCAAAGACAGGGGTGCTGGGCGCATTGGGCCCAGCCCGTGCCAGCGCAGCCATTGTCGCGGCACACTGTGCGGCGCGCTGGACGGCGGTGCCCCTCACCTACGGCTGCCACTACATTCAGGATGCTGAGGACGCGAAGCGGGGGCTGTACAACTGGTGAGGCAGTAGTGCCATGGAAGCAGCAGTGCGGTGTGTTGGATGACGTGCAGGCTTGGATGTCAGCTAATCGAGCATCGGACCATCATCAGCTGCGATCCAGAACGGCATGTACCGCTGCTGGCATCCAACGCCCCGCAGGTTTGCGCAGAGCCAGCGGCTGCTCACACCGCCGCGCCTGGCATTCGGCACGCTGAGCACCGCTGCAGTGGTGGCGCTGGCACTGCCTGCAGCCCAGGCCGTGGCGGTGGGCGTTACCATCCTCTGCATGACGCTGGCTTCGGCCTATTATGGGCACGCGGTGCTGGGCGGCGTGGTTGGCGACTACCTGGGAGCCACCATCGCGGCAACGGAGCTCGCTATTTACCTGGTGCTTGCAGCCGACTGGCCAGCGGTGGCGGTGCGGTGGCAGCCCCTTGCCATCCTGGCGGCGGCAGCGGCAGTGCCAGTTATTTACACGCGGCGCATCATCCAGATTGGTGGCTCCAACTGCTGATCATCGATGCTGCTCGGCCTGTGCTGCACACTCTGTAAAGCGGGAGCACGTGATCCATGTCAGGGAGGGCTGGCTCAGCGCGATGCTCCATGCTGGGCAGAGCTCGCCAGCTGCAGCCGGCGGGCCGGCAGCAAGGCATGGTCCGGAAGGTTGGCGGGCACGCGCAAGCAAGTGCAGCACCTCACATGCGCAAGTTTGCAGGATGCCATGTCCAGCCAGCCTCCTCTGGGAGCGCTGAAGGGATGCGGAGATGCATGGAAGGCCGGGCGGCATGGAGGGTGATGGGCGGCATGGAAGCCGCATGGCAGCGGCATGCCGGCAGCCGCCCACACTCCCCTCCCAGCCCTGCCACCTCTTGCCTCTCAACACCCAGGCACAGCGCCCAGCAGCCCTTGGAAGCCGTTGGACGCAGCTGGGAGCGTGAGGCGCCCCGACCCTGTGCTGTGTGGGCCTTTGGCAGTGTGCAGGCCCCCCTGCAGGGCAGTGCGTGGACCCAGCATCCAGCAGCATCCACCCGAGGCTGCAGGTGAGCCGCTGCCTGGCCCGCCGCCGCAGCCGCCGGCGGCCGCCGCTGCCCGGTGGTTGGCCCAGACCCAGCGGCGCTGCGAGCACATCCCCTTCCCCCTCTTCTCCTCATTTATGACAGCATGCCGTGGCAGCTGCCCCCAGAGCTGGCTGAGCGGGTGCAGCGCGCCCGCCGCCTGCTGGAGGAACCGGAGGCCCATGGCAGTGCACAGGACCTGCAGGCAAGCCAGGCTGCCTCTGTGCATGTGCTTGAGATGAAAGATGCAACACATGCCTGGTTGCACAACTGCGGTGCCTTCCCTTCCCTCCAAACTGTGCCCACGCAGCACTTCCTTGAGTCGGCCTCGCTCAACGAGCAGCTGCACCAGCAGTGGCTGAATGAGGACGGCTCGGAACGGCTGGATCTGAGTGACCGTGAAAAGCAGCAGGTGTGTGGGGATGGCCTTGATGGAGAGGGGCCAGCACAGCTTCGACAGCAGGGCTCCCAGGTGTGACGTGCAAATTCAGGGCAGGCACAGCGCAGGCGTTGGGCTGCGTGAATCAGGCTGGTGCTGGATGTGCAATGCATGCACCCAACCCTTTGCCCACCCCGCACCCCGGCAGGGCCTGGTGCTGTTCCTGCTGTGGAGATTGAACCAGCTGCACGGCCTGCCAGACGTCTCACAGCTGGACCCTTCATGCGAGCTGGCGGCGCACCAGGCGGTGAGTGCGGTGTGGCAGGTTCAGAGCATGAATGACATTTTCCTGCCGCTCTCCACCTGCCAACCGGCTACCCTGTAACAGGGTGGCCTCTCAGCGAGGTTAACCGCCCATCCTTGCTTCTGGGCACCACAGGCTGTCGATCTTTTAGAGGCGCAGCTCCGCACAGGGGCGACCCTTGCCCAGCACGCGCACTGGTTCCTGGCCATTTGGTCGCTGACCGCCATTAATGCTGATGCCCTCGAGGGCCCGGAAGACGCTCAGCGCTTCCTGCAGTCCAGGCTGCTGTCTACTTGGGACGATGCCCCGCATGCCTTGCTGCAGCACTATCAGCTGCAGCAGAGCTTCAACCCCACCATCTCAGCAGATCAGCTGCACCAGCTCTCTCTCCTGCTGCGCTGTGAGGCGCGCAAGGGATTGCTGGGGCACGAAGAACGAGAAGCAGAAGAGGCAGGGCATGATGCAGCACCATTGCGAGCGGTGCTGGCAGAGCAAGCCACCGACTATGTGCAGCTGTGCCGGCTGCAGCCAGGCAGCCCTGTGCATCTGGTTGAGCATGCTTGGAGGCTGTGGATGGCAGATCCCGTTGCGGCGAAGCTGCCCACCTGCATCGCGGCAGTGAATGCGGCAAAGGCGGCATCATGTGAGTTTGGGGCAGTGCATAGCTTCATGGCAGGACAGAAGAGGGAGGGGTCAGAGCAGTGGAGGTGAGTAAGACTGTGCACAACAGCAGGACCCTTCGCCCATATCCAAGCCTTGCCCCAATCTTGCAGCCCCAACGGCAAGCTTCAAGGCGGCCCTGTTGGCGTTTTATGTGCTGATAACTGGTCGCAGCGGGCCAGTCTCCCCTGCCCGCCTGCAACAGGCGCGCAGCTACCTGGCTGCTGCCCGGCAGTCCTTGGCACAGCTGCAGGGCTGGGCGCCGCCGCCGTTTCTTGAAAGTCTGGCGAACGACTTAGAGCTGTTCAGTGCCATGCTGCCTGCCGCTCCGAAGGCTGCTGCAGCACAGCAGCCGGCAGCAGGCTTGACTGCTGAGCCCATTGCCACCACACCCCATCCAGCCAGCCAGCCACAGCTGCTCTCTGCTTCTCAGCCCACCAGGCCAGCTCTAGAGCAGCAGGCAGAGCCAGCGGAAGGGCAGTCGGCGCAGCAGGTGTCCACCCAGACTGCCACCACTGCCGAGCACTGCTGCCTGTGCGGGGAGGCCGCCCCCTCGCCGGCCCGCTGCGGCCGCTGCCGCACCACCGTCTACTGCGGCCGCCGCTGCCAGATGGAGCACTGGCTGGGCGGGCACCGTGAGGAGTGCACCCGCATCGTGACGCAGCGGTTCAACGAGCGGGTGGCGGCAGTGGCGCGCGCGCTGGCGGGCAGGTGCAGTGACAGCGCTGCTGCTGCAACATCCCGCGGCACACCTGATGGTGACGGCGATTCGGACCTGGACTGAGTGCAGGCTTGCTGCCGAGTTTGGTGCAGCCGTAAAATCTGTCGCCGCAGCGTGCAGCAGCCAGGCAGAGTCAGCCACCGGTGAGGCAAGCTCCAAACCAGGGCCGCACTGATGAATGTATCCATAGTCCTGGCCGGGGGCATCAGTTCCCATTCCCTTTCTTGCACATTTGATATGCATAACCTGCTTGCTTCATGAGAACAGCGTCTGCGTGCCGTTGATGCGTTGGCATAGCAACTGCATCAGCTGGCGGGCCGGCAACAAGGTCTGGAAGGTTGGCGGGCACGCGCAAGCAAGTGCGGCACCTCACATGCGCAAGTTTGCAGGATGCCATGTCCAGCCAGCCTCCTCTGGGAGCGCTGAAGGGATGCGGAGATGCATGGAAGGCCGGGCGGCATGGAGGGTGATGGGCGGCATGGAAGCCGCATGGCAGCGGCATGCCGGCAGCCGCCCACACTCCCCTCCCAGCCCTGCCACCTCTGCCGATAGTCTCAACATCCAGGCACAGCGCCCAGCAGCCCTTGGAAGCTGTAGGACGCAGCTGGGAGCGTGAGCGCCCCGACCCTGCACTTTGTTGGCCTCTCACAGGGTGCAGGCCCCCCTGCAGGGCAGTGCGTGGACCCAGCAGCCAGCAGCATCCGCCCGAGGCTGCAGGCAAGCAGCTGCCTCGCCCGCCGCCGCAGCCACCACCGCCGCCGCTGCTCGGTGGCCGTCCCTGACGCAGCGGCGCTGCGAGCTCATCCCCCTCCCCCTCTCCTCCTCATTTCAGGCACCATGCCGTGGCAGCTGCCCCCAGAGCTGGCTGAGCGGGTGCAGCGTGCCCGCCGCCTGCTGGCGCAGTCCCCTGAGCATGCTGGCAGCACTGAACTGCAGGTGCTGGGGCAGGGGCAACTTTCCTCAAACCGTCGCACACTCCGCGGAAGAGTTGCCATGACGGCAGTTGGCCCGTCATCCCATATTGATGCCTTCTCGCCTTCCCAACCCCTTTCTGCTCTGCAGTGCTTTGTCGACTGCTCCGAACTGACTGTTGAGCTGCACCGCTCCTTTTAATGGAGAGGACGGGCTGCCGCGCCTGGGCCTGAGCCCCAGGCAGCAGCATGAGGTGAGATTGGAAGCATGGCATGAGGGCGAAGAGGAGGGCTGCAGACAAGCAGCTACAACTGTGTACCCCAGTGCATGGCCGCGGGCAGGGGAAGGCGCACTGCAGCCTGCATGCGTCCGTCGACAGGCAACAGGTGCACCTTCATTATACTGCAGGGCCTGGCTCTGCTGCTGTGCTGGGCGCTGCAGCAGCTGGAGGGCCTGGATGTGTCCCCACCAGTGGATGCAGCATGCCATGCTGCCATTGCTGATTCGGTGGGTGCTTGAGGAGCTGTGACAGGTGGCTGCAAGCTGCACGTGCCTGCGTGCTGCACGTTGGCCACACACACTCCATCCCTCCAGTGCTCCTGTCTCCCACCATCAACAATGCGCTGTCAAATGCCAGGGCTTAGTGCGCGCACCTTTCTTGGTTTGGGTGCAGGTTAAGTCTGGATTTGAGAGATGCCTCGGCGGCGGCCCAGCTTCTGTGTCGGACCCTGAGCTGATGACGCTGATGTATCTGTCGCTAGCATGCGTCACCTTGCTGATGGGGAAGTTTCCGCACTGGCTGAAACTTAGTTATCCTTGACGGGG
>VIYQ01002942.1:0-12852 GCA_009928355.1 Chlorella sp. CH2018 | reverse complement strand
CCCCATGCACCTCCTCACCTCCCGTCGTTCCCACCCCATCCCATGCACTCCCACCCCACACAGGCGCCACCATCCCCGCGGTGCGCAAGGCGGCCCTGCAGGACGCGCTGACCGCGCTGGTGCGCCGCGTGCTGGAGCACGAGAAGAAGGCGGCGGTGAGTGTCAAGTGCATGCATGTGTTCTGTACCATCTGCCAAGCCGTCCCACCTGGCAAACGGGACAGCCCCCACCCGTCCCGTCTGTCATGCATGCCCAACAGTGCGTGCCGCAGATGTATGCATACATTGTATGGACCGATGTCGCCGCAGTGCGGACCGCCTTGGCGTGGCAGGAGCCGGCCCCACAAACCTGGTCCCTCAGCCGGCGCTTGACGATGCCCAAAGGCACCAGTGTCCAACTCCTGTCATATCGCCCCCCGCCCGCTTCAGGCCGCCAACAAGGAGAAGGCGGTGGCGGCTGCGGTGGAGGCCTCCGACGCGGCTGTGGAGCGCGGCGACAAGTTCCTGGTCACCAAGATTGATGTGGGCCTGGACAGCAAGGCGCTGCAGGTGGGAAGGAGGATGGATTCGTATTGTAAACTCCTGGGCGGCAACGGCGGGCGGCGAGCCTGCGTGTGCAGTGGTCGTAAGCAGTAAGTTCCGCCCATCATGAGCAGAGAGCAGGCGTGCTGATCCGCCTCCTCCCTCTCTCCTCTCCCCCCCTCCCTCCCTGAGCAGGAGGCGTGGAACGCGATCCAGAAGAAGCACCCCGCCCTGCCCGTGCTGTTTGTGTCGGCGGGCGAGGACAAGGCGATGGCGTACGCGGGCGTGCCCCAGGACCTGTCCAAGCAGCTGCCCGCCGGTGGGTGCCATGTCTCAGCAGCATTTTACCGCAGGGTTAGGAGGTGCTGTGACAGAGCCTGTGCAGCAGGACCTGCTCAAGCAGCTACTCGCCAATGGGTGGAGTGGGGTCAGTTTGCAGCACAGCAAACGCTTGAGTAGCTGCCTGCTGATTGAATTGACTGCACCTGACATTCCACCCCTTGCAGGCGAGTGGGTGAAGGAGGCGCTGACGCAGCTGGGCGGCAAGGGCGGCGGCAAGCCCACCACCGCGCAGGTGCGGGGGGATGCAGCGTGCGCAGCAGGCACAGCACCGGTCGCGATGCCTGGCCAGCAGGGGGTGCTGGTGCAGCCCGTATCAAGCAGGTGCACCGCAGCTATCAAGCAGGCACCGCAGCCTCTTCCAAACTGCCAAGTGCTCTCTTCCTGTCATTCGATTGCAGGGCTCCGGCCCCGATGTTGCCAAGGTGGATGACGCCCTGGCTGCCGCCACCAAGCTGGCCGGCCTCAAGCTCTGAGCTGGCCGCAGCAGCGGCAGCAGCGCCAGCAGTGGCAGCAGCAGATGACAGGCTGGGTGCAGTACATGAGCTTGCGTAATCTCCTCTATTCCTTTATTACTGGCATCCCTCCGCCCCGCCCTGCTCTGGCACGTGAATCGGCCGTGTAATCAGCCAGAGTTGCGGGGTGTCCCCGGGAGCGGTTGAGAGGAGAGCGTGGCCACGATCGTGCGTCAACTGAGCACGTGCACGATAATCGATTTCAGAGATGTGTGAGGTGGCAGGCGGAGGGCAGCATGGCACAGCGTACGTTCTGACCACAGCATGGATCACAAGCACAACACAAACACAGGGAGCGCTTCAACAGAAAGACGGGGAAGGCTTCCTTCAACACACGTGCTGCTCGCTCAGTCAGCCATGAGCCGCTCGATCCAGGGCGCCGCCAGCGGGAACTCGCGCAGCAGCCGCTCCCTGTCCCCAAACTCAAAGTGCGCAAACTCGAAACCTGCGGCTCATGAGGCGAGAGCACAGCGCAGCACATACAATCAGACAAGGCGCCACCAGGGCGCAGGTGCCGGTCAGCACAGCCCCTGCTGATTGTCCTGGCCTCACACCGCGATGCCTGCCTGCAAACCTGGCGCGCCACTCACCTGGCGCCACCGTGCAGCCCACCAGCGCCCAGGCGGTGCCCTCTGCCGGCGCTGCACCAAACCACGTGTGTGGCGGCACCACGTGCTGCAGCCGCTGCCCCGCTGAGAGGCCGCTGCCCAGCTGCGTGGTGCGGGCCCCTTGGGTGGAGGGGTCCAGCTCCACAATCGTGATGGGGCCGCCTGCAGTGCAGTGCTCGTGGGGGTGTGGTCAACTTGTGGGCACATGCATGCGCTGGTGCTATGCATGGCCCCAAAGAGGCCTGGCTGGCAATGCCGGTCCAGGCAGGCACTGCGGCGGTAGCTCAGGGCCGGCCTTTGTCCCCTCCAGCCAGCCTTTCCAACCCCACCATTTCAAAAATTACCTAGGTAGGCGTGCCAGCATTCCGAGGCATCCAGCCGATGCAGCTTAGACGTGGCTCCAGCGGGCAGCAGGTACAGGATGGCCGTGGAGGCGGCCCGCCCATTGACCTGCTTGGTTTGAGTGCATATGGCAGCAGAGTATACAAGATGTGGTGAGCACATCTGAATTGACCGCTACAGCAGAGTATACAAGATGTGGTGAACACATCTGAATTGACCGCTACAGCTTGCCATCGTTGGTTGCAGAAGCATTCCGCCGCCACTGCACCTGGTGCGCATCTCGAAACGTCTCCCGGTAGAAGCCGCCCTCTGGGTGAGGCTCCAGCTGCAGCTGCTGGATCAGCTCCCTGACCTCTGCGGGCAGCTGCGTGCAGGGCACCGCGGGGATGCGAGAGATGCTGGGGTGAGGCAGCAGGCAGGCAACGGCGGGCGGCGGCGGCGGCGGCGGTGGCTGTCGTGCGGGTGGGGCTTGCAGGGGATGGCGAAGTGCGTAATAGTTTGATCGAAGCACCTCTGTGGCGGCCATGACGTGCGAGAGGCCTGGAAGGTGCTGGTCGAAAAGCAAAGAGGAGGTCCTGTGCTCGGAAGACCGCTCCGAGCTTTCCTGAGGGATTGGGGAACGCTGGAAGTGCGACGCCGATGGCTGCAGCCCAGGCCGCTTCACCCGCCAACTCACCGCCGCCACCTGCCGCCGCCGGGCCGCCGCTGGGCAACGAGATGGACGATGCTGGCAGCCTGCCTGATGTTCTGCTGTTTCTACGCATGGGTAAAGATCCTCCTCGACTGTCGACGCAGTTGAGGGCCTGCTCCGGCATGTGTCACTCTGACGCCGGCCTGGCCGCCCCGCCGTGTTCACGTCCCATGGCGGACGCTGCCCCCGGTCCGCTGGAACACACAAGGTTGATGCCACTGCCTGACACGCACCGCCCCAACCAGCAAGCTTGCGCCGCACAGGCAACCCGAACTGCCCCAGCGCAGCCCCACATGCCCCAGCGGTCATGACCATGTGGGTGGCGTGTGCCCCTGGGTGGTACGGACCCCCGTTGCTGGAGCGCTGGGCAAGTCCTGCACTGCAGCTGATGGCATGCAAGCCAGCCTCGGTTGGTGCCCCCTCATTCCTCTCGTATCCACTGCAGCAGACATGGGCATGGTCACTTGCTGGTGGCCACTCGCGGCGCATCTGCCACATCTCCCGCTGCGGCTGCAGCCGAGCAGGCTGAGCTCAGCGGCGGGAACGGGCGTCCGACTCAAGGAGGCGCCGATTCCATTGCTTCCCGTTTGCCGGACGCAGTGCAAGTGGCAATGGTGCGGTGCAGCGCCCCCGGCGCTTCCCGCCGGTCTGGCGCGGCACTCCTCGCCGTGGCGCTGCTGCTCAGGTGCGTCTGAGGGTTTAACGCAGCCACGCTGCTTGTAGAATCAGCTGCAGCGGGCATCAGCGCTCGCAAGCGGCACCGCTGGCGGCAGCGGCCAGATAGCACCCCCCGCCCCTCTGCGCCCCCTTGCAGCGCCGCCGGAGCGGCAGTGGCCCGCCCCACCAGCGGCTCGTTTGTGCAGTGCCTGAGAGACAACGATATCGAGGTCATTACAGGAGCCGACTATCCCGCTTACCTGGAGGCCAGCCAGGTGAGTGATGGGTGGACATGTGACCCTGCGGCTGCGGTACTCCAGCGGCCGCCGCTGCTGCTGGCGATGCCGCCTACGAGGCCTGTCCGCAAGCAGGTAGGCCTCTCCCCTGTTCGCATGTAGGCCTCTCGCCATGCACCACCCACCCCTGCTGCAGACCTTCAGCAAGCTATTCCGAAGGTGGCCCTCCGCCATTGCCTACCCGAACAACACCGAGGCTGTGGCGGCAGCAGTGAAGTGCGCAGCCAAATTCAAGGCGGCGGTGCACCCGCGCTGCGGCGGCCATGGCAACGAAGGTGCGACGGCTGCGCAGGGATGGGCGGGGAGTGCCTCTGCACTCCGTTTTGGTGGGAGCTCGAGGCCTGTGCTTCGGAAACGTGGAGACAGGCATATGAATGTACCTTGCTGGCCAGCCAACATCCAACCATCCCAGTTGCCCCATGCTGTGCCACCAGGCGAATCGGTTACGACAGGCGCACTTACCATTGACTTGAGCCGCATGGGCACTGTGAAGATGGCTGCGGACGGAAACAGCGTGACCGTGCAGGGGGGCGCGCGCGTGGGCCAGTAAGTGGCGGCGGCGGCAAGTTTGGAGGGCAGGCTGCTGTGTGTGCAGCTGTGCAGCCTCGCTTGAGCAAGTGATGCACGGCATGCTCCTGATGGGCATGGCAAATGGCCCCACCCCGCGTGCTAGCCAGCCTGAGATGTGCCTCCCCATGCCCGCTTCCCACTCCCTTGCTTCCCCAGGGTGATTGCGGAGCTGTGGAAGCAGAGCAACGGCACGCGCGGCTTCCCAGGCGGCCAGCGCCCCACCGTCGGCATCTCTGGCTACACGCTAGGTATGAGGGGACGCACCATTCTGCGCAAGCGCTGGCTGAGCTGAGCGGCTGCAAGCTGGGCAGCTGCATGACCCGCCGGCAAGAACAGAGGGGCGGATGCGGCAGCATACTGTAGCACAACACGCGCACCATGGGTGCGCTCAATCGCAGATGGTCCCATCGGCTGCTCTCTGCACAACCGCCGTGCAGGTGGCGGATTTGGCGGCACCACCCGGTGGGCCGGCCTGGGTGGAGACAACCTCATCGCCCTGACGGCTGTGGATGGCAAGGGCCGCATCCTGAGGGCAGACCACACCAAAAACTCCGACCTGTAAGGCAGCAGGGGCGTATCTGGCGATGCTGCATGTGCGTGCTTTCATTGTGCTTTGCGGTACATAGGGCACTGCCAGTGTTGCATTTCACCTTGCTAGATCTCGTGTGCCCTCTGTTTCAGGCTTTGGGCGTCGCGCGGTGGCGGCGGCGGACGTGAGTGGCAGTGGGAGGGCTGCATTTGCTCTGCTTGGCAAATGCACAGGCTGGTGGTGGGCAGCATTGTGAATGGTCGCAGGGCTGTCTCCTGCTCCTGCCACGTCATCGTTGCAGCCACACATGCTGGCCAACAGAGCGCAGCCCACCCTGCCAAACAGCCTACCGTGCATGCCCACCGCTGCAACTCTTATCAACCTAACACACATAAATGCAGGCGTTGCCATCGTTACGGAGTTCAAGTTCCGCACCATGGATGTCAGCCCAAAAGTGACGCAGCTGTCGGCCCAGGTGGGTGGGCCCGGGTGTGACAAGGACTGGGGGGATGCCTCGATCTGAGGTTTGTGCGCTGCGTGCTGCCGTTGTCAACGCACCACGAGTGCACGCCGTGTGTGCCGTGCTGTGCGCTGTGGCCGTCGCTGCGCTGTGCGCCGGCCCTGTGCACGCACAAGCTGAGGCTAGCTGCAGCCCCTAAAACCAACGCATGCAGATCCCCAGGGATCGGGCGGTGGAAGTGACCAAGTGGTGGCAGACGTGGCACCAGAAGCTGCCCAACAAGTTCACCACTCGGGTGTGTATGTGCCTTCATGCCTATCGGTCTGCCTGTGAGCCCCTATGCGGCCAAGGCATAGTGCGCTGCCAATCAAGCAGTAGACCTCACTGCGAACCAGTTGAAGCTGGCTTGCGAGCAGCCGCCGGCAGCAAGGCATGCCGTCTCATGGGTGTTCTTGCACCCGTGTCTGATGCCCCTGCAACTTTTTGTGTGCATTTGCTCCCCCTTTTGCAGGTGGACTACACCAACAACACAGAGGATGGCCAGGTGTCGGTGGAGCTGACTGGATGGGTGAGGCCCAGCCGCATGCCGCTGCTTCAGCAGGTTGTTCCCTGCGGTACGAGATGCATCACGCCTGGCTGCGCCCGCTGTGCTTGCTGCGGCGGCACACAGAAAGGCACAGCTAGGCTTGCCCGCCATTGGTGAGCCAGCTGGGCTGGCTGCTGCTTGCCTGGCCTGCCGCTTGCCTGGCCTGCCGCTTGCCTGGCCTGCCGCCCCAGCTGCACCTGCCCGTCTGGCCCCCCCAACCCGCAGTGCGTGGGCGGCCTGGATGAGTGCTCTGAGGAGCTGAATGCCACCCTGGCGAATGAGGGCCCCGTGCGGGACCTGCTGATCCAGCTGACCGAGTCTGAGCTGACGGAGGCCATCCAGGATGTGTATGTGAACGTGAGCCCTGCTGTTGCCGCTGCTGCTGTGGTGGTGGTGGTGGTGCTGCTGCTGCTGCACCGATCCTTGGGCATCTTCAATGCAGTTGATGGAAGCAGGATCATGCAGTGGCCGCGCATACTTGGAATGTGACACACCGCCAGCCGGTCGACCCCCCACCCCCAGGGCCCCTCTCCCGGCAGGCTGTTGCGAAAGGCATTGGCTGGAGTGTGCCCGAAGGCTACACAGTGCTGGAAGCCGTGAACGACCCTCAAGCCTGGCTGGGCGAGCGCTCGTACTACAAGTGAGGGCACCTAAAGGAGTGCGGTTGCTAGCCGGCGGCACTGGTGGCACGAAGTGTGCTTGCTGGCGGCGCTGGTTGGGCGCGCCCACGTGGGGTGCACCGCCGCATACCCGGTGCATGTGAGCCCACCCCCTCCACAAATGCTCACGTGGGACAGCCGGCATGGACCATGCATGCCATGCACGTCATGCAGCATTGCCACGCAAGTACCACAGCCGCTTCACAGCTGCCCTGGCTTCCAGCAGCCGCGCTGACCGCTCCAACGCCGTTTCCTGCTCACTGTGTTCCAACCGAGCCCAGGTACAAGACGGTCATCCTGCAGGAGCCGCTGCCGGAGGAGGGCATCCAAGCGGTGCTGGACTACGCCTCCAGCGGCGAGCGAGGCACGCGCGTGTTTGAGTTCCAGGCAAGCCCAACTCTGCTAGACCATTTATTAAATGATCAGTGATATCCAGTAGTCGCAAAGAGACAGGTTTGCGGCCTCTGTGTTTGAGTTCCACCAGGGAAGGCAAGCCGCATGCCGCCCTGTATGCAGCGCCCTGTATGGTGTTCTGTACGACACGCATGCATGCACGCGTGCCTGCCTCGCCCTGCAGGACACATGCGATGCGCCGCAGTGCACTCTCCATGCTTGGCATGGCTGCATAACCAGCTCCACCCCCTCAGTGCATGGCTTGACACAGCGCCTGCGTGTCCCGCTCACAACTTGTGTCACGCAGGCCCTGGGCGGCGCCGCAGCAGAGGTGCCCAAGCTCGCCACCGCCGCTGACAACCTGCGCACCGCTGGAGCCATCCTGATCCTGCGCGCCAACAGCAAGAACGAGAGCGAGGCGCTGATTGCCCTGCACAATGTGAGCTTCTGTGTGTGCGGGTGCAACGCACAGGCCTGGTTGTCCTGCCAACTCGGCAGTTACCCTGGGGGGTCTGCCACCCAAGGCATGTGTATGTACATGCTTGGGCTGCTTGGACAGCACAACGTGCAGACCTGCTGCATGCGCCCAGCCTGAGCACCACTAGCTGCACATCCGTGCTTCACCCTGGTGCCTGGCGCCCTGTCCAACCCCCCAACTTGCAGGCCACCCAGACGCTGGGCAAGCTGATCAAAATGGTGCCGCAGTACCAGGCATATGTCTCATTCGTTGACACGGATGTCGTTGCTCTCGCTGACTGGTGAGTGATGTGTGGTGGATGGGAGAGATCTGGCCTGGCAATGGTTGCAGAGGGCTTGGAAGGCGGGTGCCCCAACGCTGCCCGCCAGTGCAAACTGGGCTGGCTGGGTGTCGACCTCCTTTGTTCCGGGCCCCGGGGAGAGCATGCAAAGGACTCGTGCACCGTGCATGGTGCAAGGCAGGAGCAAGCGCACCTGGCATGGTGCCACATGCAAGCTGCCGCTTCCCTCGCTTGCCGCAGGCAGAGCGCCTACTACGGAGATGCACTGAGGGGCATGGAGTGCGCCAATGCCAAGTGAGCTAGGTCTGGCGTGACTGCTGCAGCAGGTCACGTGTGCAGATGCTGTTTATGGTGCAACCGAGTGCAGCGGAGCAGCGAGAGCTGCGGGATGGGGCATGGGTCGAGCCCCACTACCGGCGAGCCCTGCAAACAGGCGTCTCGCCTGCATGCTGCTGCCCAGCTATCTTGCCTCGGGATTGCCCAAGCGGCCTGCCTCGCCATAGGCTACGCTGCTATCAACGCGGCGCAAACCACAAAACTGGACTGCAGGTACGATCCAAACGACATCTACACGACGCCACTGGACCTTGCATCTGACAACCCAGGCGGCTACAGCGCCGACCCAGAGTACTGCAATCGGTGAGGCACTGGGGTGCACACGCGGTGCTCAATGCACCGCGGCTTCAACGGGTTGCCGTGGTGCTGCGATACAGGCAGCAGCGGGCAGCCGTGCATCCTGCTGCTCGTTAGCCACCAGGCCACGTGCACCCTGATGAACCCCCCTCCTTCCCTGCACTCTTCACCCAGGCTGCTGCGCAAGCTGGGCGCTGCGGCGGCGGCTTGGAGCAGGCACCTGATGGACAACGCACCCGCCCGTGGCTAAGGCCACTGTGTTGCAGGCCTCACGCCCCCGTGCATCGTCTAAAGTTAAGCTCAAGCTACAGGTGTTCCACTGCAGTTGGCACTTTCCGGATGCTGTGATTCCTTCCCGAAAGTGGTTGCAGTTGTTATCAGTTGAAAGTATTGCATGCAAAACTTGCTAAATGAGTCTTATCCTGTTGTAATTGTTCGCGGCAAGCTGGCTACGTTTGTGCGGCAAGGCAGCGCGCCAGCTCAGACCAGCTGTCGTGCGTCAATGCGACCGCCTCAGCCGCTAATGCTTCGCGCCCAAGCGCAACCGCAGCAGCGCTGACCGCCTGCGGCGGCCGCCCCAGCAGCTCATCAGCCGCTAGCCGGGCAATCAGAGGCGCCAGCTGGTCGCCCGGGAGGCAGCCCAGCTGGGCAGCGGTGGCAGGGAAAGCAGCCACCACCCGCCCAGCTTCAAAGCCAGGGTGGCTCCCCACCGCTGGCTCGCCATCTGGTGTCACGATCAGCTGCAGCTGGCCGTCGTGCTGCGCCAGCCGGCCGCCAATGCCATTCACTAGCCGGCCCGCCAGGGAACCTGCAGTGGCCAAACGCCGAACCGCTGCCTCCTCCTCCTGCTGGCGCTCCGCTTGCCGCTTCAGCTCAGCATCTATTGCCTCCTCAGACCCCGGCCTCTCCTCTGCTCGCTCATCTAGCTGCAGTGCTGCTGCTGCTGCTGCACCTGCTGCCGCCGCCGCCACCTCGGTGCCGCCTTGCATTGGCGGCTGGCCCTCCGGCGTCCCTCTGCTGCCGCTGCCGCCGCCACTTGCTGCTGCTGTCGCTGCACTGCCTGCCCCAGCCGTCGGGCCAGCAGCAAGGGAACCATCTGGCAAGCACTGCGCTACAAACATGCTGCCTGGGGCCCAGCCCAGCACAGGGAAGCCCCAGGCGCTGTCAATGGCTGTCGGGTCATCCACCGTGCGAGTGGACCCAGCCCCCAGCAGCTGCCACAGCGGCACCGCTGCACAGTCCTCCTGGGCCCGCCAGCGGCTGGCCGGCAGGCGGCACAGCTGCGCGTGGGGCACGGACAGCCCAAACAGCGCCAGCGACTGCTGCTGCACCGCCGCCTCTGGGAGCAGCACCTGCGGTGGCGGGGCGCACACACACAGGATGGGCGGTAGGTTGGGTGAGTTGGAAGCACATATCAAACGGCAAGCATGCTGAGCGGCAGGAGCATGAGAGCACGACATGCACAGCAGCAGGTGCCTGAAGCAGCACGTCTGGGAGCCCCACCCCGCCGCCGTAGGCCTTGCATCCTACAATCAGCCCGGTGTGGATCCATGAGCCCTCACCAGCTGCTCGCACTCGTAGACCACCTCCCCTTCGCTGCCCAGCCCTGCCGCCGCCGCTGCTCCTGCTGCTGCTGCTGCTGCACTGAGCGGCGCCGTCCGGAGCGCAACGTGGCCGCCCGCATCTCTCCAGCCCAGCAGGCAGGCTGGGGCCAGCACAGCGCCCGCCCGCTGTGCCATGGCACGCAGCACTGCTGCCGCCAGCTGGCCGTTGACGACTCCGCCAGCATTGGTGTACAGGGCAGCGCTGCCTCTGGGTGGCCGCAGGCGGGGGAAGGCGGCAGACACTTCGTCGGGAGACAGCATGCCAAACTGCAGGCCCGCAGCCTGAGAAGGAGGGAAGGCAGGGAGCGGGCGGGGCATGAAGAGAGGGGTTGGCGGAGCCGAATGTGGGCGTGGCAGCTTGGCACAGCTCGTACCTAGGCCACAACACAGGACATGGACAATGCGTGCAGAGAAACAGCTGCTCCACCCGCCGCGGCACCGACCCCTGCACGTACCCGCGACGCATCCTGCATGGCGCCCAGCACGTCGCTGGCGGCGCTGCTACCTCGCACGGGCGCTATGTCGATGCTGCCGCAGAGGTGAAGCAGGCCGCGTGCGCCCTCTGCGCTCGCCTCCACGCCACGCCACAGAGCAAAGGCCTCGGTGGCAGCACTGCACAGGGGAAGGGGTGGGGTGGGGGTTGAGCAAGGCACAGTGAAGTGGTGGGTGGGGATTGAGCAAGGCGCGGTCCCCCAGGGTGAGGTAGGAGGTGCCATTTTAGGCGTTGTGGGCCATCCAAACTCAATTCCAGACCGTCAGGTCTCAATTCCAGACCAACTGCTCTCAATTCCAGACCATCTGCTCTCAAATTCAAGACCATCTGCTCTCAATTCAAGACCACACCAGGTGCTGCCCGCCTGCGCAACTAGCTCGTCCATCACCTCGCCCAGCAATATAAAAAACTCAACAGGCCACGATCTGTGTGCAACGCAACCCACCTGACGGCGTGCGGCGAGGCGGCGGGCAGGTGGAGCGCCACATCGGGGCGAGGCGGGGGCACTGCTCCCGCCAGCTGCGGCGCAGCATGCTCCACCAGCACTGTGCGCTTGCCCCGCTTGGCCAGCAGGTAGGCCGCTGCATATGCCTGCAGGCTGCCGCCAATCACAGCAACGTCGGCGGCACGGCGCGAGCTGGTGGCGGCGGCGGCAGTGGCGGCAGGGAGTGGCGCCGCCCGCTGCGGCGCAGCTGATGCCACACACTGCATTTGGCGTGCCCTCCCGGTGCCCCCAGATTCAGCAGGGGAGCGGTTGGCTTGGAGGAAGCCCTGCCGTGCAAGGAGCACAAGGGCCCTGGGCCCCTTGCAAGCCGGTTGCACGCGCGATCACGGTGCGATCAGTCCATGGGACCCACAATGCGCGTGGTTGCAGGGCCCGGCCGAGTGGGCCCGGCCCGCATCAGGAAATGGCAGGAGAGGGGTTGGTGGGGAGGCGCGCGATGGGCGTTCTGGTCCATTCAGCGCGCCACGGATCGTCTGCCGACTGCTGCCAAGCCCCCGCCCAGTCCCCCAGGCCCTCCCAGCCCGCGAGCGAAAGTCTCTGCGTCCAGCGCGCCCCCCAGCGGCCTCAGCCCCCAATGCAGACTGCGGCAGCTATGATGCACGGCGTGGTGGCGGCCAAGCCGATGCAGGCGGCTCGGCCGAGGTGAGCGGGGTGCTTGGCCGCCCACACCCACACCCCTCTCGCGCGTCCCCCGCCGCCCAGCCACACCGCCCAGCGTCCCGCCCCATCAATTCCGCACCGCAGGGCGCAGCAGTTCGTTAGCCCCCAGCTGCAGCGGCGCGCCGGTGGGCGGCGCCTGGCGGTCGCCGTGCGTGCCGCGACCGAGGGTGCGTGCGCCGCCTGCTGCGGTGGGGGTATTCCACACCGCTGGTGCATGGCGTGCGTGTGGGGCTCACAGCCGGTGTGACCTGTGCTTGAGAGGACCACAGCTCCCCTAGGCGGCAGACCTCCCGCTCACGGCCCGCAAGGCGGATCCCACCCGCCCGCGGGCGTTGATCGGGCAGCCGCAGCAGGCTGCACAGGCAGCCATGGACCCTGCCGTTGAGTCCTTGCACACTTCAGCGCGCTACTCGCAGTGTCCGGCTGGCGTCCAGCTCCTGAGCTTGCTGGCTCACGCTGCTGCCAGCTTGTGCCTATTTTCCTGGCCGCAGTGCCGACTGTGGCGGACGCCAAGCTCAAGTTCACCACCGCCTTCAAGAAGCCGCTGCCAGCCATCTACTCCACCGTGGTGCAGGTGCGGCCTTTCAACTTTTTGAGTGGACTTTTTGTGGCATACAGGGGCTGTGCAGTGGGGCGGGGAGGCGCGTGTGCCGCTTCCACTCTCCACGTATGACTCAACCTGTGGGCTGGCCTCCTCCTTGCCCGCTGCTTGTGACTGACCCTCTGTCTGTATCTGTGTCCACCTGGCGCAGGAGCTGCTGGTGCAGCAGCACCTGTTCCGCTGGAACCGCCAGTACCAGTACAACGAGGTGCGCTCCTGGTGCTGCTGGGGAGGCTTGTGCTGGCTCACGTCGCGCTGGCGCCCTGCCCCTGCTCGCCTGCGTGTTGCCGCGCAGCCTGCAGGGTCGCCAGCTGCCTGGCCCTGCATGTGAACGCTGGGTACTGGCCCTGGGCGCCGTCACCACCCCTGGGTAGATCCTGTCACTGTGTTCTTTTTCAGCGCCACCACACCCATCTGTGTTGCACCCCTGTT
>VIYQ01002941.1:0-17389 GCA_009928355.1 Chlorella sp. CH2018 | reverse complement strand
GGGGGCGGCAGAGGGGCAGTGAGGGGTGGGATGGTAACGAGCTGGTAGTAGTGGGCTGGGAGCATGTCCACATGTCCTTGCTGCTGTGGCCACCGGACAGGGTGCCAGCCCTCTCAGACACATGGAGGCAAACAGCGCCCAGCATCCAACGCGGCTCGTGGCAGCCTCGCGGCTTTGCCCTGCAACACCGCTCCACCGCCCCACCTGCGCAGCGTGTCGCCGGCGGCCAGCGAGAAGATGCGCCAGCGGTAGTAGGCGTGCTCGGGGCAGCGTGTGTCAAACAGGAAGTTGAACTCGGGGTTGGACTGCTCCTTCTCCATCACCACCTGGTGGGATGGAAGCGTGTGGGGAGGCGGGGAGTGTGTGTGCGACAAAATGGTGAAGTGCCTGCCTCTGCAGCGGAACAAGCCCAGCAGCAGGCCTCCCGGCTGGCAGGTTGTGCTCCCTCACCAAGCAAGCCTCTACATTCGCCCATGCAGCACCAGGCATGACTGCGTACAGCTCGCACAGCCTACCACCCCGCCTGCCCACCTGCTCGAACTCGCAGCCGTCGCGCATGACGTAGAAGGCCATGGCGTCGATGACAAAGCGCTGGCGCGGGTCGGTGGGGATCTGCACATCGATGTCGGGCCCTACACCCCGCACCTGCAAAGTGGCGGGCAGACAGGCAGTCGGCCGCAGGGGCCCAGTGTACGCAGCAGAGGATCTCAGCGGCAGGCAGAAACGTCGGCAGGCAGAACGAACAGATGGCTTGCATGATGTGCTAACAAAGTTCACTCATTTATCCTCCTCACCTCCTCCTTGCGGGCACCAGTGCGGCCACCGCCAAATTTGCCAATGCGCCGCCCAGCTGCATCCGCCACCGGCGGCGGCACCGCCGCGCCACCCTCCCGTGCAGCCGCCAGGCCACCGGGTGGCGGCCAGCAGGGCACCGAGGGCAGTGGCACCGACTTGCCCCACCCAATGGCGATGGCCATCTCATGGATCTCCACGCCATCCAGAGCCTCCATCGCCTTCTCGGCGTCGTCCCGCTTCTGTGGGCGGCATCAAACTTGGTGGTTCAGAAAGCCCCCAAACAGTGCACGCCGTGCGAAGCTGAGGGCGAGGCAAGCCTGCCATGGTTGTTACCAGAACAGCTTGGCTGGCCTCCCAACACCAGCACCCACAGTGTCCATCTCAACCCTGACCAGATGTAGAACCCCCCAGCCCCATCCCCAGCTCACCATGAATGACACAAAGCCGGTGTTGCGGCCGCGCCGCCGCTGCTCCTCGTCGCGAGGCCACATGACCTTCACGCTGCCGATGGGACCAAAACGCCCGAACTCGCGCATCAGGATCTGCAGAATGACCAGCAAGGGCCATGACAGCATTTCACTGGGCAGCAGCGCAGCAGCACTCAGGCACAATTGAGACTTGTGAGAGAGCAGCACTCAGGCATATTATGGTTAAACCAAGACTTGTGCAAGCCGTGATGCAACCTAGCTTAGCTGTCAGGCAGCATGCATACGTGCCAAGATGCGACCTCGCGCCCTGCCCTCCCTCTGTGCCCAGCCCACCTGCTCATCCACGTCGGGCGCCAGGTTGCCGATGAACAGGTTTGTGGTGAAAGGGTCGCCGGCGTCATGGCTGCCCCGCATCGGCGGCAGCTCCTCTGGCGGCGGCGGCAGGCCCGCCTCCTTGCGTGCCTCGCGCTCCTCCTGCTCCCTGCAGCAGGGAGGCAGCAGTACAGAAGCGCAGCAGAATTGAGCGAAGCACTGACTTCAATACATGACTGGCTCGCTGGGCTGCTTGATGCAACATGGCAGGGGCAGCGCAGCAGCGTGCAACAGCAGCTCGACTCTCCATTCCTCAAATGCCTGCCTGCCTGCACCTGTCTGGCTGACACCATGACGCATTGCAGCAGCCCCTCACCGCTTCAGGTTCTCCAGCAGCGCGTCAATGGCGCGCGGCTTGCCCCTGCCGGTGGCGCTGCCCGGCAGCTTGAACACGGGCTCCTCTGGCTTGGGTGGAGCAGCTGCTGCGGGTGTTGCCGCTGCGCTGGCGCCGCCACCAGCTGCACCGCCGCCCTCCATGGCTGCTGCCATGCCCGGCGGCATGAAGGAGGGCACGTAGGGCCCACTCCGCCCCTTGCCGGGCTGCCCACCCGGGCCGGGCGCCAGCGCCGGCTGGCCCGGCCGCTGGGTGCCGCCCCGCACAAACGCGGCGGGAGGGCCGCTGCCACGGCTGCCGCGGCCGCCGCGCGGAGCGGCTGGCTCCGCATCATCGCCAAACTCCTTCACAAACTCCTCATACACCTTGGCGGCCTCAGCGTCATCGCGCTGCTCGTACAGAGAGGGAGGGAGGGAGGGAGGGACGGGAGGGCAGGAGAGCTGAGGGATGCGTGCAGCTTGAACGATGTAGCAGCAGCAGTGTGGTGTGACGGGGTGGATGGAGCGGCTTGCAGCCCCGCTTGCTGCAACAAAATCTGCAGCCGTGCATACCCGCTGCTGCCAGGGTCACCAAAAATAGGGGGATTCCAACCAGCTTGCTGCAGCACAGGCAGGCCGTCGCACAGGCGCTCGACGGTCGGAGACCTGCAGCCAGGCACCCGGGCCCGCTCACCCGCTTCTTCTCCTCCTCGAGCTCCTTTTGCCTCTGCTTCAGGAAATCGCGGCGCAATGGTGAGCATCACAGGCATACCAACAGCAGGCAGTGCACCATCGCTCCCGCCGGCGGCGGCGGCAGCACGGGGTGGCGCCGCCGCTGCCGGCACCCAGGGCACCCGGCTGGAAGGCGGTGCTCCCCAGAGGGCTACTGTGATTTGTGACAGCCCATCGGGGAGCAGCTGGGCCGCGCAGGCGCGCTGGGCAGGCGGCCAGCCGGCAGCCTGGCCCGCAGCCTGGCCCGCAGGCGGGCCGGATGGGCCTGCTTGCCTGAAAAGGCGTCTTCTTGGCCTTGACTTGAAACGAGAAGCTCATCGTGCCTGCACGGTGCTCGCGGCCATTGAAGGCCCGCTGGCGCCCTCCTCACGGCGTGCCGCGCCCCTAACACGCCAATTGGCTGCTGTGATCGCGTCCAGCGGCCTCGTGGGGCGCAAGTGCCCGCCTGCTGTGCGCTGGCAGGCACTGCCCTCATGAAGTGAGGCCCCTGCGCGCCCCCCAGCACCTGTTTGCCACGTTACCAGCACCGGCAGATCGCCGAACAGATCCCAGGTGCGGGCTGGAGGGCCGGCAGGCGCGCAGCGCCCACTCCGCCATCTCGTGTCGCTCAGAAGCGGCCGGCTGCCCAGGGTTTGGCCGTGGCTGCCAGGGGCCAGTCCGTAGAGACGCTGTGGCAGCCCCAAGCGGCCGGTCTGCTGCCGCCACCGCGGCCGGCGCCGCACCCCCCAGCGCTCACCGCCGCCCGCTTGCCGCGCTGCCCCGCAGGCTCCCGCCCCTGCACCCAAATGGGCTGGAACCCACTGTCCTGGTTCAGCAAGCCGGAGCCGCCCAAGAAGAAGAAGATCTGCTGCGCCTGCCCGGAGACCAAGGTGCGGGGCGGTGGGAAGGGCCGGGGCGGCCGCCCAGCTGGTACGCCTCGGCCTGGCTCACACCATTGCTCACCTCACCCCACCCCGGCCCAACCGCCTTGGTGTGCCTGCCATGGATGGCCAATGCCCCTCACAGTTGCGCCTCGGGCATCTCACTGCCAGCCCCCTGGCCCCCGCCGCTGCTGTGCTGTGTGGCGCAGAAGGCGCGCGACGAGTGCACCACCACCTACGGCCCGGAGGACCCCAAGTGTGCGCCGCTGATCGAGGCGCACAAGGTCTGCCTGCGCAAGGAGGGCTTCAACGTGAGTGCCGTTGTCTGAGTGCTGGTGTGTGATAGCAGGGTGTGCAGGGCTAGGGCGGTGCCGCAGCTGCGGAGACAGCTGCGTGGTGTGCTGGTCGTGCTGCCCGCCATGTGCACTGCCGTTCGGTCCTGTGCTGCAACCCTCTGGCACTCTGCTGCCCCCCTGCAGGTCTGAGCGCTGCCACCACGGCAGCATAGCAGGCGGCCCAGCTAGGCACCGCAGCGGGGCCGCCTTTTTCCACAGGGCAGCAGCACACGGGCTTGCGGGCCTTCCCTAGACCGACGTCCCGGTGGGAGCGTCACACAGCAGCAGCGGTAGCGGGGGTGCCGGCGGCGGCGGCAGCGGCGGCGGCGCCAAAATGAACCGCGCGCAGAAGGAGCGGCTGGCCCAGTTTGTGGGCATCACCGGCGCGGACAGCGGGGTGGCGCAGCGCTGCCTGGAGGCGGCCGGCTGGAGCGTGGAGGCGGGCATAGAGATCTTCTACTCCAGCGGCATGCACCTGCAGGCGTCACGCAGCGGCGGCTCGCGCCTTGATAGGTGCGCACCACAGCCATGTGGCACGCAGCAGCTGCCGCTGCAACGCCGGATGTTGCCCCTGCAGCTGGGCGGCCAGAGCCTGCGCAGTGCTGTGCAGGCGATACTGCATGTGCCAACCTGCCCTGCCTCACAGCCGTGCCTCATCTACAGCCACCCAGCGCTGGCACCTGCCGCTGCCCGCCCAGCAGGGATGCAATTTCGCGGCTGTTCCAGCGGTACCGAGAGACAGACACGGATGAGGAGGTGATTGGCGTGGAGGGCATCCAGGCGATGTGCGAGGACCTGGGGGTGCAGCCCGACGACATTGTGGTGCTGGTGCTCAGGTGGGTGCTGCTGGGACGCAGAGGTGCGGGCAGGCACAGGGATGTCTGCTGCTGCTGTTGCGAGAGTGCCGTTGCGCAAGTGGGCAGCTGCAAGCCCCCGCTGTACGCTGTGCTGCCCCTCGTGACGTGCCCACCCCACTGCCTCCTGCCTGCCCCCGCAGCTGGCACTTTGGCGCGGAGGCCATGTGCGAGTACAGCCGCAAGGAGTTTGAGGAGGGCATGGCTGCGCTGGCCTGCGACTCGATAGACAAGCTGAAAGCCAAGCTGCCCGGCCTGCGGCAGGAGCTTCAGGTTTGCTGAGGGCAGGAAGGGAGCCCACAGCAGGGTGCAAAGCTTGCTCGAGCTGTCGATAAGCCTGCGGCACACCTTTGCAGGCTCGCTGAACGCTGGTGCCTGCACGCGCAGTCTGCCGAGCGTGCTGGGCACCCAGGCAGTTGCTCAGGCGCTACCGTTATGCGCGCTGTTCTCCACAGGATCAAAGCAAGTTCCGGCAGATCTACCAATACGCCTACCTGTTCAGCCGGTGCGCTCGAGTGCTTGTGGCAGGCATGGCAGTCACGTTTTGTGGCAGCTTGAGCATCAGCCATCTAGTGCGGTCCATGTTCTTCAGCAGTACAGCTGATGGGTTCCCTGCTCACATGGCCCTGCATGCATACCGCTCATCCGCCTGCTGTCGCCCTGCCCGGACTTCTCATGCATGCCACCACCTCCTGCTGTCGTCCTTTTCCTGCCTGCAGCGAGAAAGGCAAGAAGCTGGTGGAGCTGGATGTGGCGCTGGCGATGTGGGACCTGCTGCTGCCGTCCTCCCGCTGGCAGCATGTGGAGGCGTGGAAGGAGTTCATGCGCACCCACCACAAGCGGCCCGTCAGCCGAGACACCTGGAACCAGCTGCTGGAGTTTGTGCTGGTGAGGGCAGATTGGCGGCGGCTGCTGAGGAGCCTTGCTGCTGTGCCAGTGCAGGCGTTGGGCAGGCATCGGTGCTGGGCAATGTGGGCGGGCAGCACAGCTGGGCACCCTGAGCTGTTGGCCGTTACGCTCAGCTGCAGGCTGTCTCCTTTCCCCTCCCCCAACCTCTCCTTGATGCTCCCTCCTGCATTGTTCAGACCACTGCGCCAGACTTCTCCAACTTCGATGACAGCGGAGCGTGGCCCTACCTGATCGACGAGGTGGGCCCTAGAGGATTGCGAGCAAAGCCACCGAGCACTGTGCACGCTGGGATAGCTGGGTCGAATGCAAGCAAAATGAGGTGTACGGGAACGATGCTCCAGGAACAACGCCGGTGCTCTGATCATCCTGGCGCTCTTTCCTGCTCACACGCAGTTTGTCGAGGAGATGCGCAAGCAGCAGGATGGCAAGGCAGGCTCCTAGGCGGCGGCGCAGCAGCCGCAGGCAGCGCGCGTGACCTAGCCAGCCACAGCCAGCGGCGCTTGTCCCGATGCAAGGTTCACTGACAGGCAACCAGCCAGCAATCAACCAACCAACCAACCATTCCTTGGAACGCAACCATTCTGCTTGTGACTGCGATGTAATGCTCGATGGCCGGCGGTTGCTGTATCCGTGGAGCCAGGCTGCGGTATCCATTCTAAGTTACACCAAAGGGTGGCTGCGCTCATTGCCGAGGCGCCAGCGCAATAAGAGAGTAGGCGAAAACTAGCGACACCGCAACAAACAGCAGATTGAGCGCCCACTGGCCGCCAAAGACGTCCAGCGGAGCCGCTGCTGCCGCTGCCGTGCGTCCCAGCGCCCCTGCCGCTGCTCCTGCCGCCTGCAGCAGAGAGGCACGTCGGCAGGTGGGGTCAGAACGGTGAGGTCACTTGCAATGGCATGCAGCGCTTGCTGTGGGCTGGATCGGTGAACAGGTTGTTGAGCGCTCAGTGCTGCAGCGGCATCGTTTGTGCAGTGCTGGCCCCGGCCCACGGCGCCGTCCCACCTGCGCCGCCACACTCGCTGCCTGCTGCGTGTCGACGCTTGTGGGCAGCTGCACATCCGGCAGCTGCACGCCGCTGGCCGTGCTCTGCAGGCGCTGGGCCGCACTCTCCAGCTGCTGCTGCAGCGCTTGCAGGTCGGGAGCGGCGGTGGCAGCGGACGGCACTGGCGGCGGCGAGCCAAACGGCTGCACATTGACGCTGGCTCGCGCTGCCATGCTGCTGAAGCGTGCCTGCCGCGACTGTGGCTCGACCGCAATGCCGCCCCAGTGGCTGGAGCGGGCGGGTCGAGACGAGCCCAGACAGCAGGCGGCGGCTGCGTGGCTGGCCATGGCTGCGATGGACTGTGTGACGGATGCTGAGGTGACCAGCTGGCCTGGGGCCCCAATGGATCGAGGCAGGGGAGAATGCAAACAAGCATGGGCGCCATGCAGCCTTTGCAGGGCCATCATTGCAGCAGCCAGCCACCTGGCCATTGACCGGGCACCGATCTGTGGGCTGCGGGCTCCCCGGAGGCGCCGATCACTTGCGCGCCCTTGGTTTGGTCGGCCGCGGGCGCTGGCCGGGATGCAGGGCTCCCCTGGGCCGCCCCCAGGGGCGCTGGAGGAGCACCTGGTGGCCTGCGTGCAGCACAGCCTCGCCCTGTGCCTGCACGACAACGCCGCCTTCCTGGCGGAGCGCCTGGTGGCGCAGTTTCCCTCGGAGGTGGGTGCCGTCAATGCCGGCGCGAGGCAGCCGTGCCGCCCAGGGCCTGCCCGAGCACCGCGGCTGAACCGCCGCCCACCGCCGCCGGCCGCCTGCCCGCCGCCCTCCCATTGCCCTCCCCTCGCCGCAGGCCAACCTCTTCCTGCTTGCCACGTGCTACCACCGCGCCAACCAGTCGTACCGGGCATACCATCTGCTCAAGGGGCTGCCGGGGGAGCAGAGCCGCTACCTGTTTGCACTGTGCGCGATGCAGCTGGGCAAGCTGACCGAGGCGGAGAGCGCGCTGCTGCCCGACAACGACGCCATGCGGGTGCGCGGCGTGCAGCCGCGATGCTGCAGCCGCTATGCATGTGGGACGCCCCTGCTTTTGTGGCGTGCACGGAGTGTTGGTGCAGCATGCACCCAAGAATGCTTTAGCCAGGCTGTGCCCAGCTACTGCCTTCCCGACCGGCTCTCCCCCGCCCTGCCCATGCCGCGCACATCCAGGTGCCCAACGGTGGTGCGGGCTTCTACCTGCTGGGCCGCATCCACCAGCTGTCCAACCGGCACAGCACCGCCATCGCCTACTACAGCACCGCGCTGCAGGCAGACCCCATGCTGTGGAGCGCGTTTGAGGAGCTGTGCACACTGGGTGCTGACCACGAGGCGCAGCAGTTCCTGGCGCTGGGCGGCGGCGTCGGCGGCGCGGCCGCCGCAGCCTCGTCGCGCCTGTTTAGCAGCTATGGCGCGGGGCCTGGCACCGCGCCAGGTGCAGCGGCAGCCAGCGCAGCAGCCGGGGTGGGCTCCCCAAGCTCCAGCTTCCCACCCGTGGCCACGCCCTCGGTTGCGGCGGCGCACCAGTGCCCCGGCTCGCCCAGCGGCCCAGCACCCCTGTCCACTGCGGCCACCAAGACAGGGCTGGGCGCCATGTTCAGCTGGATGGACAGCGGGCGGCAGCGCAGCGGCGATAGAGGGACAGCGGTGCGTGCTGGGCTGGGCGTGAATGCTGGGTGGCTGCTCATGCCAGCGTGCAGCCGGCAACCAAGGCAGTCTGCCGATCGTGCGCATTGCAGGGACTACTGCCAACCGCTCTGCTGCACGCACGCCATCCAAAGGTGCACGATGCATCCTCCTGCAGGGCATGCAAGGCTTGGAGGGCGGCACGCCCTCCCCCGGCTCCTACGTAACGCCCTCGCCCGGCGGCCGCCTCTCAGCACCCCCGCCACCAGCGCCCAAGCCAGGGGGCATTGGCGCGGTGCGGCCTGCCTGGCCCGCCACCTCCTCGCCCGCGCCACTGCCGATCACCACCGGCGGCGGGCTGGCCCTGCCGTCCACGGGCGCGCCGGGCCCGCAGCGCAAGTTTGTGGATGAAGGCAAGATGCGCAAGGTGTCCGGCAAGCTGTTTGCGGAGCCAGCCAGCGTGCTGAAGCAGCTGCGGTGGCATGGCGGCGGCGAGGGGAGCAGCAGCAGCGGCGCAGCAGCAGCAGAGGGTGGCGGCGGCGGCTCGTTAGCTGACATGGCGGCGCTGCCGGGCGTGCCGCGCGGCCACCGCAGCCCAGAGGGCCAGGCGCAGGCGCTCCCGCTGCTGCAGGCGCTGGGCGAGGGCTATCGCCTGCTGTGCATGTACAGGTGGGCACCGTGCGCTGCTGGTTGTGCTGGAAAGCCCGGTGGGCGGCAGTGTTCACTTCATGCAGGAGTGGATTGTCTTCAGAAGTAGTACGGACCCCTGTTGCCGTCCCCGTCTCTCCACACTGCAGGTGCCAGGAGGCTGTGGACGTGTTCAGCCGGCTGTCGCCGCACCACTACCAGACGGGCTGGGTGCTGTGCTGCGTGGGCCGCGCCTTCTTTGAGATGGTCGACTACCCGGAGGCAGCCAAGGCCTTCAACTGGGCACGCCAGGTGGGCGGGGCTGGCTACTGCGTAGACTGCAAGGGCATCCATATGTCTGTGTGCATCACTGTGTGCGCATGCCGCTGCATCAAACTGATCAGAGCGCCCATCTGCACCCCGTAGGTGGACCCATACCGCCTCAAGGGCCTGGAGGTGTACAGCACGGTGCTGTGGCACTGCAAGCGCGAGGTGGGTGGCCAGGCAGTCGAGGCTGGGCTACCAAGGGAGGTAGCCGTGATGTCGATTTGCACCTGTTGTGTACTTGTGCCTGTCTGCTCACTGTGGGTTTGCACTCCCGCCCCTTTGTTTGGTGCAGGTGGAGCTGGCACAGCTGGCGCAGGTGGCCTCCTCCCTGGACCGCCACTCGCCCTACGCCTGGTGTGTGCTGGGCAACTGCTTCTCGCTGCAGAAGGTGAGGCGGGCGGCAGCGGGGGGCTGGGGCCGGCTGGATGCGCCAGACCATGCAGTTCATCAGGCATGCACTGCGGGTGAGCGATGCATGCCTTGCGCGAGAGTGTTCGCTGGTGGTTGCTGCCCACGTGTCGTGCCTCATGCGTGCTTCTGCCCCACCACTGCCTTGCCCCCAGGAGCACGAGACGGCGCTGCGCTACTTCCAGCGCGCGCTGCAGCTGGACCCCACGCTGCCCTACGCATACACACTGGCTGGTGAGACGCTGCCTGCAGTCGTGGGGACTGTAGTTTGCTTGCCCTGCCTTGGTTGCTGCTGCAAGAATGTGGTGTGTCTGCCGGGCCTGGTGCAGCGTGTGTGCGCCCCCAACCGCCCAACTCTCACCCATTGTTTAACCCGCCCACCAGGCCACGAGTACTTTGCCAACGAGGACTTTGAGAAGGGCATCACCTGCTACCGCAACGCTATCCGCATCGACCCGCGCCACTACAATGCGTGGTACGCTGGGGTTGCAGTCTGGTGTGGTTGCATGCTTGACCAGCCCGGCCGCTTCCTTGGCGGTGGTTCAGTGGTTAGCTGGCAATGGCCGCCCGCCACCCTGCCAGCCCACCCTGCCCGCATGCCACCGCCCCTGCCCCGCCTGCTGCAGGTTTGGCATGGGCCACATCTACTACCGGCAGGAGAAGTACGGCATGGCAGAGTACCACTTCCGCCGCGCGCTGCAGGTGGGGAGCAAGAACGGCGGCAGCTGCAAGTGCCGCCCTGGCATGCCACTGCCCTGGTGGCGTGTGCCAGTTGATGTGTGCCACACGGGCGCAGCCAGTTGCTGCTGCTGCTGCGGCGGCGGCGGCGGCGGCGGTCACCCCAGCCCCACACTCCACCGCTCCCTGCAGATCAACGAGCGCTCCTCGGTGCTGCGCTGCTACCTGGGCATGGCGCTGCACAAGCTGAAGCGCAACAAGGAGGCGCTGGACGAGCTGGGCCAGGTGGGGACCAGCGGCTGCTGCAGGGGGCCTACGGTTGGCACATCGGCATGCCATCTCAGCCGGGCTATGTGGGCGAGGGCTGGCTCAGACTGCTCTGACTGAATCTCTGCCACTGCGTCACATGCCATAACTCCCTGCTCCCGCGGCGCCAGGCCATTGCTGCCGACCCCCGCAACCCGCTGGCCAAGTTTGAGCGGGCTACGGTGCTGATGGCGGAGGAGCGGTACCGCGACGCACTGGCAGAGCTGCACGCACTCAAGGTGGGGTGGGTGCCCTGGATGTGTTAACCCCTGGTAGCCCCTGGCAAAGGCCTATTTTCAGATGGGGCATGGGTTGTACTGGCGTTTCAGCTGCATCCCACCTCTGCCAGTTGCTCAGCCTGACTCCGCCTGACTTTCCCAACCCGCCCCTCCACCCCTTCTGGCCAGGACATTGCGCCGCGCGAGGCCAGCGTGCTGTTCCACATGGGCAAGATCTACAAGAAGCTGGACATGCTGGTGAGCCTGCTGCCTGCCTGCAAGTTCACGGGCACACAGAAACAAATCCTTGGCGCATGCCTGCCCATCTTCGCCGCTCCCCTCAGCCCACCAGTCACCAGTCACCTACCCCCGACACTCTGAGCACCTCACCCCGCCCCCCGCCTGCAGGACGAGGCGATGGCCTGCTTTGCCAACGCGCTGGACCTGCAGCCGCCCTCCGCGGACACCAACCTCATCAAGAGCGCGATTGAGAAGCTGCGCACGCCCGACGACAACGAGGAGGAGGAGATCTGAGGGGCTGCCACGCAGCTGTGCGCATCACACTGCCCGCCTCCCTGTGACGGCCTCAGCGCTGCTCGACTTGAGCCCCCGCGCAGCCCCCCGAGCAGCGGCCCAGTCGCCGGTTGGGTCCTGGATGGAGCCTGCTGGAGGCCAGGCCCGGCTTGCGGGGCACACCACACCCTTGCTTGACATGACCTGTTGTCTGACAGTTCCATCCGCAGCTGCGGCACCCAGCACCTTGTGCACGACCCGGCTCGCCGCTCCGCAATTTTCCAACTCAACATGACCTGCTTGCTGTCCGCCCAGCCGCTTCACTCTGCCCGCTCCGCTGCTCTCCTCCCCTGCCCTCTGCTGCCCGCTGCCATGCTGCTTGTCCTGGTGTTACACGCATCGTATTGCATGGGTCATGATCAGAGCGCAGCGGGGCCTCAGGCCGTGCTGGCTGATCCCAAGGGGAGGCGGCCGCCCGGCGCGGCCCGGGGGTGGGCCGGCCAGCTCACAGCGGGCGGGCGCATGGCGGCAACGGCGCTCAATACCTGCGGCAGAGAGAACCAAGGGGAAATGTAAGTTTGGTGTGGCTGATGCTGGCAGCAGCAGACCGGTGGCAGGGAGGCAGGCAGAAAGTGAAATGTGCTGCGGCACACGGCCGCCGCCTGTGCAGCAGCATCGCCATGCAATCAGCAGCAGCAGCAGGCCGACAACAATGGCGGCGGCAGCAACCTCCTGCCTCACGCCCCAGCGCACCGGTGGTGCAGCTTCTCCTTCTCCTTGAAGTCCGCGCAGTACCAGGCAATGCCGGCAATGGGCGCCACGCAGAACAGCACGGCGTCCCGCAGCTGCGCAGCGGCGGAGGGCAACAGCAGCGGCGGCGGTCAGAAGAGCATGTCGGGTCAGACAGCAGCATCACTTGCTGATCGTCCTTATCGGCAGCCAAATCACGCTTGCTAGCCAGAGGGAGCGCTGCACACACTGCAGCGAGCGGCAGCAGAAGCAAGCAGCGCTCCCTCCTGCCGCCGCCCGCCGGCGGCGGCCCCTGTGGGAGGGGGCGGCCCGCCCCTCCGCGCTGCTCCTCACGTTGTGCATGTGGTGCGCCGCCTTGTGGGGCAGGTCCTTCCACAGCCCGTTCATCACGCTTTGCTGGAAGGGCGAGAGGGTGTAGACCACCTCCTTCAGGCGGATGGGAACCTTGCCCATGCTGCCTGCGACACGGACATGGAGTGGGGAGGGCTCAGGGGCGCAGGGTGGGCCGCTGCTGGCGGGTCGGTGGGCTCGCTGCCAGCAGGGGCGCGCTTGGAGCCCAGCGCCTAGCGCGATGAGATCCACGGTCTTTCGGCGCCTACAACCAGCTTTGCCCGGCGCACCGCTGCTGCTCTAGTCCACCCTCGAAGCAGTCGGGCCCCTGGGGCTGGCTGGCGATATGGTGGACGCTGCCGTTCGACGCGTACAACGCGGCTCAGCGCCTCGCTGCTTTGGGTTTGGGCACCGGCGCCGCTGAGCTGGCGGCGCCCTGCTCATGCGCCTCTGCCGCCGCTGGGTGCGTTTGCGCCCCTCGTTCGCTGGCAAGGCTTGCTTACAGGGCCTCAACTAGCAGTAGCCGCATGCAGCCATCATCCCATGCGCTCCACGGAGCCCTGCCCGCCGTCCGCCAGTGAGAAGAGGAAGAAGTTGTTGACGGCAGGCTCGCCCTTGCGGCCCACCGCCTTGATCACTTCATTGGCCACCACTCCACCCACCACCGCATTGATGGCGGGCATGTCGGCCTCAGATGCTGCATACGCCGCCAGCTGGTCACCGGGCAGCGCCGCCGGGTCGATGCCTGCCTCGCTGCACACGCCTGCCGCTAGCGCCGCCAGCGCGTCGGCGTCCTCTGCTGTGGGGAACCGCTCCTGCTGCTGCTCAAACTTGGCGCACACTGCAGCAGTGGGCAGGGGATGTGTTGCTAATGAAACAATGGAATGGATTGCAGGCATCCCGCTGTGGGCGCAGGGCCCCTGACCGCCAGGCACCAGGCGGTTCGACCGGCAGTCCAGCCCTCCATTGAGCCACCCCAGGGCGGCATAAGCAGCCCACACCCGGCCGAGTCCCCACCCCCCACCTCTGAGCAGCAGGTAGAGCTTGGAGAGGCGCTTGAGGTTGACACCCTGCAGGCTGCAGCTGGTGGCCGCGGCCCAGCTGGGGAAGCTGAGCGTCCGCTCCTCAACCGTCTTGCTGCTGCTGCCGTCCTTCTGCTCCTCCACCTTCTGCATGTGGAGGGAGAGCAGCACATGTAGAGAGGGAAGCGGGCGGAGTGAGCAGGCGCAGTTCCATTCAGTAGGTGGGGGAGCAGGCCAGCAGGATGGACGAGGAAGCAGAAAGAGGCTGCATGCAGCCGGTAGGTACGTTTGCATCTGCCTCTGCTGCCTCTGCAACCTGCATCTGCCACCTCCCATTCCTTCACCCAGCGGCACCAGCACCAGCAGCAGCCCCCCTCCCCAAGCCCACCTCCCACAGGTAGGTGTGCTCCCCCAGGTCGGCAAAGGCCCAGCCAAACATGCCGCGGCAGACGCCCGCAAACAAGGCCACTCCATCCTCGCGGCACAGCGCATCCGCCTGCGCAATCACGCTCGCATCCTGGCCACACAGCAGCAGCAGGTCGGCTTGTCGCAGGTTCTCAGGTGCCAGCGCCCCCACGGGTGTACCGGGCAGCGCGCTGACCTTGACATACGGGTTCATTTCAGCCAGGGTGGCAGCGCTGGCCTCCGCCACACTGCACGGGGAGCGGGCAGCATGGCAGCGTGCCGGACAGCCGTTGAGCGACAGGGATGGTTGGGCGGCGAAGCAGCCAGGTGCAGCAAGCAGTGCCAAGCACCGACGGCGCTCAGCATTGCATTCCAGCCAACAGCAGAGCTGATCACTGAACTATCACGCCGCTCGGCAGCCCCGGGTCTCAAGACACTGCAGCAGCCCCTCAGCTCACGTGGTGCCGGCGGGCGCGTCGGCGGGGACCAGGAAGTTGGAGGGCGGCCGCAGCGAGCAGGGTGTGTCGTCCACTAGTGCCACTGACCCCACGCCCGCCAGCACTATGTTCTTGGCCACCTGCAGTAGGGAGGATGATAGGGGCTCGGGGGTGAGTCGGGAACAGTAGGCGAGAGATGGCGAGCACGTGAAAGCGACGCCACAGTGTGCAGCTCAGGCTTGCGGCGCCGCGCTACCTGTGCACGCAGCAGCCAACGAGCGCACCTCTGCTGCCAGGCCATTGCAGCCTGCTATGAGCACCCGCGCTTGGCTCAGCCTGCAGGCAAGGAAGCGTGCTGTTCGTCGGCGCAGAGAGCGGCGCCATTGCAACGCCGGCAGCGGCTGGCACAGCTGCAGCCATCGGCCCTGGAGCAACCACATCTAGGGCACACTCCCACTTGCCGCTTCTGCGTCTCCACGCCCCAGACGCGCAGCTGGCGGTCGTAAATAGCGGCCTCGTGCTCAGTGAGCTGCTCCCCCGCCTTGGGTGAGGACGCCATCGTGCCGAGATCACACTCGCAAGCAAATTGCAGCGCGCTGGGGCGTGCGGGAGCTTGCAATTCGTCAAACCCGCCCATGCGAAATGGGCTACCGGCCCACCGATTTTCGACTCCTGCGGTCGCTCGGCTTATTGTTCGTGCCCTGATCATCACGATCTGCAGGCCAGGCCGCCGTTGCAGCTCGCTGGCACGCCCTTTGCCCGCAGCCCTCCTCCGTCCTGGGACTTTAGAGGGTGGCCCAGCCTGGCGCGACTCAGGCAAGTGATCCGGGCCGCATATGTGAGCCGCAGCTACTGGGGTGAACCCTCCCGCCACCGCCGCCGCTCGTCCACTGCCGCCCTGGCTCGCTGGCCGCCGACTGAGGAGTCGCACATCCCGCTTTGCCTGTCCAACCTGCAGCACCCTCTCAGGCACCGCCCTGAACACCATGAGCGGTGGCCTGGAGCTGCAGCTGCTGGTGTTTGACACGCGGCGCGGCAATGCGGAAGGCCGGGAGCAGGACAAGCTGCTGGCCTTCTTCCCGCCCAGCGTGCCGCCAGTGCAGCAGAGCGGGCTGGCAGGCCTGCTGCACGGCCTGCTGCTCTTCACTGCCAACTTCACCGGCACGCCGGTGGGTGCTGAGCTGGCAGGGTACCGTGCTTGTGCTTTGCAGATAGAACGGTCCATGTCCACGAGACTGCCCGACTCTTCACACAGCGAATCATGAGCGTCCGCCAGCCTGCTGGCTGCTTACCCCGTGCTTCTGCCTTCCGCTGCAGCGGCCGAGCTGGGACGTGGCTGAGACGGACAGCGGGCTGTGGGTGATGCACGAGCCCGAGCCGCACATCTGGTTCGCAGCGGTGAGTCCTGCTGGCATTGTGTGCACTGCCTGTTGCCCAGCTGACAACAGTCTGTTCACTGGCCAAGCAAGGACGCTATTTATTTCAGTCGGAGTTGAACACAGCACCCACTTCACGCGCCTCCCCCTCATAATCCCGCAGCTGGCGCCCAAGGCGTGGCTGCCGCGGCACGCCACTGAGGCGGGCCTGCGCTGCCTGCTGGCCCAGATGCACCTGCTGGCCACGGTGCTGTGCGGCAGCGTGCAGGGCCTGCTGGACCAGGTGGGGCGGGTGTGTGAGCAGAGAGGGGCGCTGCTGATTGAGGTGGCACCAGGAATGATGGGGAATGGGGAGCTGCCATGTAAGCGCAGCAGGCAAGCAGTCAGTCCCGGTTGCCCTCCCCACCTTGCCCACAGGATCCGAGCGGGGCCGCCGCCCGGCGCACGCTGCAGGCGGTGCTGCAGCGGCTGGGGCGCCAGCTGGCCAGCTCCCACACCTGGCAGCATCGCGAGCTGCGCAACCCGCTGGCCGATGCCAGCCTGCCGCCGGTGCTGGCGCTGCCGCCCGGGCCATCCCTGGCGGTGCAGAGCCTGGCCAACTATGCGGTGCAGGCGGCAGTGCCCGGGCAGGGCCGGCCGGTGCGTGGCGTACTGGTGCTGTATGGGCCGCACCTGCTGTGGAGCGGACTCCCGCCGCGCGACACAGCGGCACTGTTTGCGCTGATTGCCACCGGCCTGCTGCACGCCAGCGCCACCACCGGCGGCAACGGCAACGGCGGCAATGGCGGCAGCGAATCTGCAGCAGACTCAGGACCAGACCTGCGAGCGCTGGACGGTGGCTGCTGGCAGCAGCTGCCCAGCGGCTTCCTGGCGCTGCGCGGCAGCCTGGATGCAGCCATTACTCGGGAAAGCTCTGCGGCTGTTCAAGTGCCGCTGGTGCGCCTGCAGCTGGCAGGTTCACCAAAAGCGGCGGCAGCGGCGCGGGAGCAAGAGGGCGAGGGGCCCGGGGCAGATGGGCAGCGGCAGGCTGCATCGACAGGGGAGGCAGCAGCGCAAGGAGAGGGGGCGGCAGCACAAGGGCAAGGCAGCAGTGCAGGCAGCTATGCCCCATACCACCTGCTGCCGCTGCTGGAGGGCAAGCTTCTACTGGGGCTGCTGCTGGAAGGCAGCACCCAGCTCACCTCGCAGCTGCTGGTCCAGCTACATGCACTGCTGGCAGGGCCCGCCAAGCAGCTGGCTGCTCAGGTGGGCAGGAGGGCGGTGCGGACGAGGGGTGCAGGGCTGGCAAGCAGCGGTCAGCATGTATCCATGCTGCTTGCAGCAAGGGGCTGGGCGATTCGCTGCCACTGCTAGCAACAACCCACCTGCCACTCTGGCTCTGCTGAACTGCTCGTCATGCGGATATTGGTCCCTCAGCCCCAGTCTGACCCCACTTCTCCTCTGCACCCTTGCAGGTGGGCGAGGAGGTGCGGGCCAGCAAGGTGGAGGCAGCCCACCTCCCCGGCTTCAGGTATCTGTACCAGGATGCAGCCCTGGGAGTGGCCCGTGCCTCGCCCCGGCCCAAGGTGTCGGCCATGAGCCACCATGCCCGCTCCCTGGCTGCCGCTGTGCGCGGCTCGCTGGGCGGCGGCCCTGCGCTGGGCGGCGCAGCGGCAGAGGGCAGCGAGGCTGGCGGGAGGCGCAGCGAGGATGGTGCGGCAGCAGACCCAGCCCAGCAGCAGCAGCAGCAGCAGCAGCAGCAGCAGCAGCAGCA
>VIYQ01002940.1:0-19434 GCA_009928355.1 Chlorella sp. CH2018 | reverse complement strand
CAGCCTGCCCCCGGTTGCCCCCGCCCTGCCACCCGCCCAACAGGCTGGCGCACTGGGGCACGCTGGCCACTGAAGTCCTTCAGGCCACGATTGGCGTCATCAACCATTGCTACATGGCGCCCAGCCACGTGGGCGGGCAGCCGGCGGCGGCAGTGGTGTACCTGTTTTACGGCAGCACGGCCCTGTGGATGCATGGATACTCTGCCTTCTCGGTGCTTCCCTTCCACCTGCTGCTGGCGCAGCAATCGCTAGTGGTGAGTGAGCCTGAACTGCTGTTGGCACGGCGTGTTGGGTGGCTTGAGAGGGCAGGGCAGTTGGGCTGAAGGGATGCCAGATGCGGCGAGGTGACAGCGCGCTGCCGAGCATGCAAGCTTGGCAGGCCAGGCACGCCCCCACCCCTCTGCTCGATCCAGCAGCGCTGCACAGCACTGCAGCTGGGGCTTGCTGTGCATGACTGCAGCGACTCCCCCCTGCTACCCTGCTGCTTGCTCCGCGGTGCATGCCCCCCCTGTCCGGGACTGCACTTCATGGCGCCCCCTCGCTCGCTCACGCTTCCTTCGCACGTGTGCGCCCCTCCCTATGATGCACAGGCCATGGTGCTCCTGGCGGGCAGCGGCAGCATGTGCAGAGATAGTGCAGGGCTGCGCACGGGCTACGCTGCGCTGCACTCCCTGCTGCGGCGAGCGGCGGGCACGGTGTACACATGGCACCTGCCGCTGCTCTCCCGTTGGCCAGCAGCTGTGTGGGCCCTGGGCTTAGAGCCCAGCAGCCCGACGTGCACAGTCAACAGTGCAGCCGGCCCCACATCCGCTGCAAGGGCCGACCAGCCTGCCGCTGTGGCGGCCAGCGGCGCTGCAAATGCGCAAGCGGATGCGCTGGCACGGCTGTGCATCAGCTATCAGCTGCCCATTCTGCTGCTCGTGGGCTTTGGGCTGTCCACATGGCTGGCCTACCGAGCCGAGCGCAGTTCCAGGGTAGCGTGGCTAACCCACCTGCAGCAGAGCGGCGGCAGCGGCGCAACCAGCGCAGCAGCCGACGACGGCAGCAGGGGCAGCGGCGGCAGCTCCCGCGCTGGGGCCAATCTGGCAGCAGCGGACTTGGCTCTGCAGCGAGCAGCTGAGACTGAGTTGATCGGGCCGCTGCCCAACGACGCCGACTACTGGCTGCAGCTGGCGCTGCCGTGCATGCTGTGCATTGGCGCCGTTGCCCACGCCATCGTGTAGGCGCTTGTACTTGGACTTTGAACTGCACTCAACCAAACCACCTCCCCATCTACAGCCAATAACTACGCCGCAAAGCCATGCTAGGCATCGATAAACACTTCCCGCCCCTTTTCATGTTCCCATGCGTTTTGCACATTCGGCACTCCACATTCAGCGATTGCCTTTCAATTGCCTTGCACTTGGCAGACTGGCGTGCGCGAAGCACAGCAGGCAATGCTTAGCCAGCTCCCTCCCTTCTGGGCCACACATTCACGACCCCGACTATTCACATGGCGCCCTCTCCCATCCACCTCCCTGTTCATGTGCACGACTGCCCGGCTGCGTTGCCGTACGGCTGTTCTTCCAGCATGCAACAAAAGAGTAATCAAGCATGCGCATCTTGGCATGCTTGCCAGCCGATATTCGCAAGCAGTCTACTGTTCTAACAGGGCAGGTCAGGCGGCCGGGAAGAGCTGCTTGCGGAGCTCCTTCTTGTTCACTTTGCCCATGGCATTGCGGGGAATGGCCTCAACCAGCTGCAGGTGGCGTGGCAGCTGGTACGGAGGCAGCCGGGCGCGCGCCCAAGCACGCAGGTCACGAAGCGTCAGGCTGCCATCGCTGTCGCTGCTTGCGGCTGCACTGCTGCTGTTGCTGGTGCTGTTGCCGTTGGTGGCGCTGGGTGCTGCAACTGCCTGCTGTGGTACTGGCTTCAGAGCCACCACTGCTGCAATGGTCTGCGGGGGCAGGGCGCACAGCGGATGAGGGCTGTGGCTGAGTGCACGTAGAGCGGAGCGTTGCCCGATACAGCAACAGCTCCACAACCGCCTTGCCTTGCCACACTCGCCATCTGGCAACTGCTGAATCCGCTGACCAGCCCCAGATGCAGGGGCAAATGGAAGCAAGAGCGAGGAGGTGCGGCCTCACCTCGCCGTACTCGGCATCTGGCAGGCCCAGCACAGCCACCTCGGCGATGCGAGGGTGCTCCAGCAGCGCGCTCTCGATGTGCAGCGCCGAAATCTGCAAGAGTTAGTGGGTCAGGGGGCCGAAATCTGGGGGAAAAGATTGGGGGGCAGCGGGCGTCGGCCGGGCAGCTGCACTTTGCGCATGCATACTCGCCAAGCACATGCCGCCGCCAGCTGCGGCTGACGTGAGGGAACACAGCAGAACACACCCCAGCCACTGCGGCTTGCCTTGTAGCCGCCCTGCTTGATCACATCAACCGAGGTGCGGCCCAGCAGGCGGTAGTAGCCCCCTTCCTCCAGCACCCCAGTGTCGCCTGGGCACAGAGAGACAGAAGGACACACACACTCACGCCAGAGGCCACCGTAAACCCTAGATAGGGTTGCGGGCAGTTCAAAGCAGGTTGGCTGTGTGCCACCCAGCTCGCAGCAGCAGTGGTACAGCCGCCTCGCGCAGCAGCCAGCCCACACTTGCATGCCCACCCGTGAGAAAGAAGCCCTGCTCATCAAAGGCCTCGCCAGTGGCGTCCGGCCGCCGCCAATACTCCTTGAACAGCTGCGGCCCACGGACGCGCAGCTCCCCCGGACCTGCACACCAACACAACTCAGGGAAATAATTCAGAGTGGAGGCCACAGGTAGGAGTGTGCGGAAGGTGCAACCCATACCACCCACAGCCGGGGCCTCGGCCCAGTGGCAGCTCCCCCGGCCACGCGAGCCGCCCAGTTTCAACATGATTGCAAGCAACTAGGAAGGAGCAAGGCGCCCGTGCCCAAAGCCCTCGACGTGCCTTGGCTGGCATGTCAACCGCCTTCCACCTGCAGCCCCCCTGCAGGACTCACCCGCCGCCGCATCGCTGCCATCAGCGTTTGTGATGCGCACTTGCACTCCTGGGAACGGCTGGCCCACCGTGCCGGGCCGCCGCTCGCCCCTGCAGCAGCACCACGTGCGGAAAACTGCGGCAGTAAGTCTGCTTGCACCCCCATCAACTTGCATCATTAGAGACAGGACTTGCATCAGGAGCGCTGCCCGCTCCCTGCCACTCGGTGCTCTTGTGTCCCTTGAGCAGCCGCTATGTCAGGGGGCACGCACCGGTACGGGTTTCCCAGCAGCATGCCTGTCTCAGTCATGCCGTACCGCTCCAGCAGCTTCTTGCCTGCATGGAGAAACATCAATCCAAGTCATGCAAACACCTCAAAAACGGGCGCAACGCTCGCCACTTGAAAACGCCACCGTCTGCCACCAGGGGCGGGGGCGGAAGGCAGGGCGCACCCGACAGCTGCTCCCATCGCTCCATGATAGGTGTGGGGCAGGCCGCGCTGCCGCTCACAGTCAGGCGCAGCTGGAGCGCAGGTGAGACGCACGGTGGGGGTGGGCAGGGGCAGCTCAGTTGATCAGGCCGAATCCGGCCCAGCGGGCTTCCCCGGGTGCTCCAGCACTTGCGGAAATACGCAGCAGTCTGCATGCTTGCCTGCCCTGCATGCTGCCTGGCTCACCCTGCGCGCTGCGGCGGCCGCCTGCTCCTGGTGCGAGGGCTCCTTCTGGTCGAATGTTGATAGCAGCTTGCTATACATGGTGGGCACCTGAGCGGCAGGATGTACAAGAGAGGTTGGGAGTAGCCATGGCCGGAACATGCTGTGATTGCAAACCTGGAAGCTGGCAAGAAGCTTGCAGCAGCAGGAACGTCCCCATCCCCAGGTGCAACCATCTGGCATACATACTAAGACATGATGAAGAGTGTACAGCATTGCAGCGCAATGGAGACGCTGATTTGCCGAGCAGCCCCTGGCCTCACCCCCATGAACACGGTGATCGGGTCGTGCGGCCGCACCAAGTGCTGCCACACCTCGCCGGGTTGGAACCGTGGCAGCATCTCCACGCACGCACCTGCAGGTTGTGAAATAGCAAGTGAGAAGCAAGGAGTGAGAAATCCGCGACGGTGCAGCTGGGTGTGTGGCATGGTGGCATCCCAATGCAGATGCCTTGCTGCAAATGGGACCGAGGGACAGTGTATCAAAGTGCTCCGCCGCTCACAATTGCGAGAGCTCACAATTGCGAGAGGCACCCATGCAACCAAGCAACAGCCGAGCGAGAGCCTTGCCTGAGCGCAGCGCGCACAGCAGCGCGTTCACGATGCCATGCACGTGGTGCAGCGGCAGCGTGTGCAGGATGCGGTCATCGGGCTGCCACTCCCAGGCATGGCAGAGGGTGTCCACCATGGCCAGCAGGCTGCCGTGCGTGTGCAGTGCGCCTGCAGGGACGAGGATGGGGTGGTGCACGCGCACACCAGCAGGACTGAGGCCAGGAGCATGGGTGAGCAGGAAGAACGAGGGCCCAGCCCACATCCTGTAAGCACGCCCACACATCAGGCATCCAGCCCTGCCACTCGTTGCACAAAACGGCCACACGATTGGGATGGGCGCACTGTAACGCCACGTGCAGCAAGCAGCAACAAGTAGCAGCATGCCGCAGCAAGCCGCAGCAGCCGCACGGCACAGGGCCTGCCCACCTTTAGGCCTCCCTGTTGTGCCGCTTGTGTAAATGATGAGTGCGCCGTCCTCCGGCCGCTGTCCCTCCAGCCGCTGCGACACAGCTGCTTCCAACGCTGCGGCCTGCTGGCCGCCCTCCTGCTCCTCCTCCTCAGCGCCGCTGGCCTGTGCCTCCACCACATGCACGGCAGCGCCAAATGGCTGCGCAGGCAGGGACGAGCGAGCTGCAGCGCTGTGCCCCACTGGGTGTTGTGGCTGGAAAGCTCAGACACGCACCATGAGTTATGACAGCTGATGCGCAGCTTCAAGGCACCCATTGCCCAGATGAATTTTGCACCAGATGAATCCCACAACCGTTGCACCACACAACTTTGCTGCGCACCTGCGCAAGGCGGTACAGCCGCTCTGCGTGCTGCTCACTGGCCAGCACCGATGACACCTGGGCATCCTCCAGCACATACTGCAGCTCCCTGCAGCAATCGGAGCAGCATTGCTTGCTTGTGGGGTGGAGGTGACAGGGAAGTTGGACAGCCGGATGCCAAGCGCAGGAGCATCCATTGGGCCAACGAGGTGGCTCGGCGCCACCTCATGCCTGCATGCATCACTCGCTCCCGCGGCTTGCCTGTCGGGGTGAGAGAGGCAGAGCGGCACGGAAATGCCGTTGTGCAGCCAGGTGCCAAATTGGCCAGCCACGTAGTCGGCACCTGGTTCAGCAAACAGAGCCACTCGGGAGCTGGCCGACTCAGGAGCGGTGCTGCTGGCGGCGGCAGTGGTGCCCTCGAGCTTGCGGCAGGCAGCTAGGCTCGCTGACAGGACATCACGGTACCTGTTGGTGTTGACTTGGGCAGGTGGGTAAGCAAAGTGGTAGCGGCAGACACAGCACAGCGACAGCAGCGGCAGCGGCGGCGGGGCGGGCCGTCGACCCAAGCGCTGCTAGGTGGCACGCCGGCATGTGGTCGCACCTATAGCTTTGGCCCGCCGCAACGACTGCGGTGCGCCCCTGGAAGGCGAGCGCGCTCCTCAGGACCTCCATTTCCGCTGAGGACCCGGCGGCACAGCCCCTGCCTGGCCCCCTAGAGGCCACCGATCACAAGCAGGGAAGGCTGTGCGGCCGATGGGGACCCCCAGTAGACGACAGAATATCTCTTACTGCAGGCACCGACTTGCCGCCCCCCGCTGAGCGCGCTGCTGCTGCGGGTGACGGCTCCCGACGAGGGGCTGGGTGCAGGGATTGATTGCAGCAGCAGCTATGCCCAGTGCACGAAGAAAGCCGATGACTGTGAATCTCTCTAGCCTTGAGCAGCTACAGGCTGCAACAGCTGGGGCGCATGTGCGGCAACCGCTGATTCTGGACTGCGACCGCTCTCTCCCTGTGAGCCTTGTGCCATTCCAGCTGCATGCACCGTCATGTCTGTGGGCCAGCTTGGCGCACATCACCTGATGAACTGAGAGCAGAGCACTGCAGACATGGCAAGCAGGGCGGTTGCAAGGCAAGCCCGCGCTGCGAGCGGCGGGCGGTGATCGCGCCCCTCAGCCATGTGCCCGCTGCATCTCGTGGGACGCGCATTGCGCAATTGGGTGGCTTGCACGCGCTCCTGGCCGTCGGGCAGCAGCACAGGGCGCCTTCAGGGAGCAGAATGCTGGCGAGCTCGGCGCTGCTGCGGGCGCAGCCCGTGGCTGGGCGGTCAGTCCGGAGGCCTGCGCCCCGCCGTGCCGCCCTGGTGACCAAGAGCTCGCTGCTGAGCGAGCTGGCGGTCCAGGTGGGCTTGCCGCCTCCCCCACACCGCTGCCGGCTGGGGACCAGACGCATTGTGCACTGGGTGGCAGCGTCAGCAGCATGGCCTGGCCGATCCATCGTCCGCTGGGGTTGGAGGCCCCGCCGCCGCCCGCCGCCCGCCGCCGCTACCGCCGACCCTCCCACCCCTTGCTTGCTGCTCCCAACCTGCGTGCAGGGTGCAATCAGCTTCGACAACGCTCCCCCCGAGGCCCTGCTTGCGGGTGGCGCCGTGGTGCTGCTGGCCCTGGCCGGCATTGGCTACGCCGCCACACAACAGCAGGGCGGTGCACGGGCAGCACCCGCCAAGGCGCCCGAACCCGAGCTGCCTCGTGAGGATGCAGTGCTCGTCTTTGGCGCCACCGGCCGCATGGGGCGCACCGTCGTCAACTCGGTGGGTGCTGGCGCTGTGTATGGGGTCTGTTCTGCCGAGGTGCTGTGTGTTGAGTAGTGGGCTGCTGAGTCGCTGTGCTGGTTGTTGCGCTGGTTGTTGCGCTGCCCGCAAGGCAGCACATTTGGCCGGCAGTGGGCGTGGCCTGGCACTGTGAACCACATTCTGCACCTGAACCCTGCACACTGGTCAACCTGGCAGCCGTTGACCAGCACACCACGCTGTGCCTTTTCGAACCTGTTGTCTGCAGCTGCTGGAGCAGGGCCGCACCGTGGTGGCGGCTGTGCGCAGCGCCGACCGCGCCCGCGACGTGCTGGGCAAGGCTGGTGCGTCGTTCAGCTCGCCAGCCTGCACGTGCCGCTGCATGCAACGTGCTGACCCACCCATGCAGCATGCAGCCGATGCTGTAGGCCTGCTTGTGCGGCCCATGCGCCTCTCAGGCTCCCCCTGCCCACTCACCCCACTCACCCCACTGCCCAGGCCCCACCACCGGCACCGTTGCCCTGGGCGCCGGCGCCCGCAAGATGGATGCTGCCGGCGGCGGCATCCTGTTCATTGAGTCTGGTGTGGATATCACCAACCCTGACACCCTCACTCCCGAGCTGTTCAAGGGCGTGACGCAGGCAAGCCGCAAGGACTTGACTACTTGCCACGGAGTCTACTTGGCTGGGGACCCCTTTGTTGCGCATACAGGGCTGCGGGCTGTCGCAGCCGTCACACATTGCCGGTGCCCCGCTGTGACACCGCCGCTGCCGGTGGCTCACTTGCGCTGCAGGTGGTGACCGCCGTTGGTGCTGTGTTTGGCAAGACAGCAGAGGGCACCATGGGGTGAGTGCTGGCGAGGAGCTTCCACTAGCTTGCCACGAGCTGGAGCTTGCCGGCATGCTTTGGGCAGTGGCTAGTGCACTCAGCGGGATGGGCCAGTGGAGTGGTCAGTGTGCACTTGAATGCCTGCATCCCCTGGTGCTCAGCTCCACTCACCCTCTCTGCCTGCACAGCTACCTGGATGACATGACCCCAGAGCGCGTGGATGCCGGGGGCGTGGCCAACGTGGCGGCCGCCGCGGCCAAGTACCTGCAGGTGTGCCGCCGCTGCCGCCGCTGCTGCCGCCGCCGCTCGCGATTTGGGCGGCTGCTTTGGCGCGGCCGCTGCTGCTTTGGGTAGATACTTTGCCCAAACCAGTACAGCAGGGAAGCACCGTTTATACGGGCTCCTGTTCTTCATGCCCTCATGCTCTTGTTACCGCCCACCCTTCGACTGCCCTGCAGCGCCAGCAGCGCACGGTTGAGGATGTGCTGCCCATGCGCACGCCTGCCGACATTGAGAAGTGGCAGCGGTGAGGCTGCCAAATGCAACACTGCCACTGCTGGGCGTGGTGCCGCCACGATCACTTGTGGCGCAGCCTTCTGGCCGGTCCGCTGCATAGATGTGTGGTGGCTCAAAGATAGCACGGGCATCCCAACACTGGTCTGCTTCTACCATTGCACTCCACATGCGTCCCTCTTCCAAACCTATGCGTTGAACAGGCTGGACGATGTGATCATGGGCGGGCAGAGCAGCAGCGGCCTGGCCGCGGCTGAGGACGGCAGCGGTGCCGTGTGGACGGGTAGGCGCCGCCGCCGCCGCTGCTGCTGCTGCAAGGCTGCAGCTGTTGCCTAGGTTGCATTTACTGTCATGTCCGATGACACGTGCGCACCGATAACACTTGCCGTCCTGCGCACATGATGTTTGTTTGTTTGAGGGCGAGCTGCCCTGCCCCTCCTGCCCACAGGCGACCTGATTGTGGAGGGCGGTGGCTTCTGCGGCGCCCGCACCCTGGCCGGTAAGTAGCTGGTCACAAACGCCGACCCACTTGGGGCGCCATCACTCTTTCTCCGCTGAGCAGCATGCAGCCTACGCCTGCCCCAACAGATGGCCGCGCCGTGCTGCGGGTCCCCAACTCGTCAAGCCTTGACTGGAGGGCTCAAAACCCCAGCCATGCCCACCGCCCCTGCTCCCGCAGCCGAGTACGACCTGTCCGGCTTTGACGGCATCAACCTGCGCGTCAAGGGCGATGGCCAGACCTTCAAGCTCAACATCAAGACGGTGGGTGGGTGGGCAAGCAGATGGCTGGGTGATTGCCACTGTGCGCATTCGCTTGCTGCCCTGGGCTGGTCGTGATTTGCGCTTCGCGTGTGATTCAGCAGGATGCCCGGACCGGGATGGCCGACCATTTTTTAGCCCCCTGCATGCTGTGCGCAAACATGTATACCGATGTACCTGCTGGTTCAGGATGCCCAGTTTGAGGTGCCCGAGGACACGTACCAGGCCACCTTTGAGACGGAGGCCGAGGGCTGGACCAACGTCTTCATCCCCTGGCACGAGTTTGGTGCGTGCGTGCGTGCTGCTGCTGCCGCCGCCGCCGCTGCTGCTGCTGCTGCTGCTGCTGCTGCTGCTGCTGCCTCCTACCGACGACTCTTGCTGCTGCTGCTGCTGCTGCCGTCGGCTACCGACGGCTGTTGCTCAGCCTGCCTCCTGTAGCGGTGCCCTGCTGCTGCTGCTGCCGCCACCTGAATCTGCCATTGGTCGGCATGCTTTCCCCCGTCGCGCCCCCGCCCAACCTCCTCCCCAAATGCCTTGCCGCCCTGCCTGCAGTCCTGGTGAAGCGCGCTCGCTCCGTGCCCGGCGTGCCGGCCCTGGATCCCGCTCGCATCCGCCAGTTTGGCCTGGTGCTGTCCAGGTGAACAGGGAGTTTTGTGGGGTTCTCAACATTTAGCGCAAGGAATTCACGCACTGCATGGTTTGCTGTGGCCAGTTGCTGCCTCGCTGGCCAGCTGTTGCGGCTGCGCACGTGTGCCTCTCCACCCGGCTGTTGAGCCCAGCCCAGCCGGGAGCTCTCCCTCTCACCCAATATTCCATTCTCACGCCCAGGTTTGAGTTCAACGGCTTTGCCAACCCCGCCTACCGCCCGGGGTCCTTTGAGCTGCGCATCGAGGGCGGCATCCGCGCTTACCGCGACCCTCGCCCCCAGCTCATCATGGTTTCATCTGGTGAGTATCCAGCAACTGGTTGACGTGGGCGCCCCTCCATTTCCTGAAGCGGCAACCTGCCCCGAGTGGCACCACCTGGCGCGTGGAGCAGTCCGCAGTAGGCCTCTGATGCAAACACCATGCCCCCAGCAAATACGGCCCATCTGGATGCTTGGCTGCCGCCACTGCCTGCCACCTGCTGCAGCCGGCGTGGAGCGCAACGCCAAGATTGGCCTGGATGAGGAGGCACGCAAGAAGGACATCCCTATCGTGCAGGTGGGCTGCGGCACTGCCGCCTCCTCAGTTTGCTGGGTGGGGGAAGGGGCTTCTCCGTGAGGTGTGGAGGTGTGCTGAGACTGAAGTCCACCAAGGGGGAACCGCACCGTTGGCTTGCAACTAGCAGTACACATACACGCTTTGCATTCAACTTACACATACAAGCTTGCTTGCAACTAACACCTGCAAACAATGCGCGCGCCGCTCTTCCTGCCCCCCGCAGCTCAACCCCGGCGCTGTGCTGAACCACAAGTACACCGGAGAGAACGCGGTGCGCGCGGCGGGCCTGCCCTACTGCGTGCTGCGCCCCACCGGCCTGACCAACGAGAGCGAGCCGGGCGACTTCCTGCTGGAGGCGTCCCAGGGTGAGGCGCTGTGTGCGTATGGCAGCTGCATGCCCGTCCTCGTGCGCTCTCCTGGGGCTCTGCGCTGTTATGTCATACACTTACCATTCAATGTGCATGCTAATCACTGGCCTACTTGCCAGTGCTGTGGGATAGGGTCTGCGCCACTCCGCAACTCACTGCGCCGCTGCAGCACGGAGTGAACTGCTTCTGCCGTGGGCAGGTCGCTGCCCTGATGCTGCCTGCTCCTTGCTGACCTGCTCCCCCCTTCCTGCTTCCCTCGTCTGTGTGCTTCATTCAGGCGACCGCATCACGGGCCGCATCTCCCGCGAGGAGCTGGCCTCCCTGGTGGTGGCAGCCCTGGGCCTGCCCGCCGCTGCCCAGAAGACGATGGAGCTTCGCCGGCAGGAGGCAACCGATGCCGCCGGCAAGACGATGGGCGACCTGGACAACCTGCGGTGAGCCGCTGGCATCTTGCTACTTGGCTGTGAGAGGACTGCGGGGTGCGCGGTGCACAGTTGCTGCCTGGCTGCCGGCCGGGTGGCAGCGCTTGCGTGGGTGGGCGAACGCAGGCTGCCGGCGTGGCTGGTCGCCTCCCATCTGCCTCATCTGAGGTGTGGCCCTGGCCACCCGTTGGCCCCTCCCACCTGTGTGCATCGCTGCACTACACCCCTGCTGCACTGCGCACCGTAGTTGTCAATGGGCTGTCCCCTGGCCTGCTGGTGATGCAGTGCTGGATCCAACTTTGCATGCTGCCTCCCCCTGCTGTGCCTGCAGGCTGTTCCTGGGTCTTGTGCAGGACAAGCACCGCCAGCGGGTGAGCGCAGCTTGGCGCTGTTGCTGCAGGCAGCTTACCGCAATTTCGGCCCTGCTGCTGGCATGTTGTTGCCTGCACACTGTTTGCTCCTGCTTCCTGGCGGCACGCCTGCTGCTGCGCCGCAGCGCCAACCCGAGCCGAGCCTAAGCGGCTACCATGCATCTGCTCGCTTGCTTACGCCCTGCCCCCGATTTCACATTCACCTGGTCTCTCAGGTGGGGCTGGAGCCGTTCCCTGCCCCTGCCCCCGTGCCGCCCCCCGTGACTGACGAGCGCAAGAAGGAGATCCTGGCGGGTGAGCAACGCCTTTCCACTGAAACTGTTGTTGAGCAGCTGCTGCCAGCCCTGCAGGCCAGCACAGCCGCCCTGCATCTGCAGCCCGACCGACGCTCAATGGGCAGGGCCGTCTCCTGCCCTGGCGGCCATTCGCAAGGTGGCATTTGGCGTGGTATTGCTGCAGGGCGGCGTCGCCGTGCCGGCTCCACTGATGCCGCTGGCCAGCACACAGCATCACTGCGCTGCCGTCCTCCGCCCCGCCTTGCTGCAGATGTGCGCGTGATCAAGTCGGTGCAGGCGGGGCGCGGCGGCCGTGTGCGTGACGAAAAGGAGTCTGCTGAGGTGCGGCAGCCTGCGTGATGCCTGCTGTGCTGGTTGAAAAAGAGCCGTTTCCTCCCGCCCCGCCCATATTTTGCGCTGTACACCTTGCTGCGCCTGCTGCTCGAGTGTGCTGAGCTTTTTGCGCAACTGGATGCCGCGTGTCGCCACATGGCCTCACTTCTGCGCACGTCTGTTTTCCGCCATGCCACAGGCCAAGAGCATCACTGTGACCTCCGACGGGCGGGAGAAGGTCGCTGCCGCGGCGCAGGCGCAGCAGGCAGCGGGCAGCAACGACACTGCGGGCCACGACAATGCGGCGGAGGCGCGCGCCTGGATTGCAGCCTGGCGCGCTAAGCAGGGCGGCAGCGGTGCCGCAGCGGCGGCCGGCGAGGGTGCCGCCGCTGCTGCTTCTGCTGCTGGGGAGGATGTGCCGGCCAATGTGGCTGAGGCTCGGGAATGGATTCGCTCCTGGCGGGCTGCGCAGCTGGAGAAGCGGCTGCCGGCAGACAGCGTGAGCAAGCAGCAGTGAGCATGCAGGAGACAGAAAGTGCCCGCTGCCTGCTGCCCTGCCTTTTGCTGCTGCAGCTCTGTGCTGAGGGGGGCAGCTGGATGCGATTTGAAGCCGTTACTGCATGTCGTCAGATGCTTCGTTTTGATGATTGATACACCCTGGATGAGGCCTTTTCCATTTCGTGCGCCCCTCTGTTTTGGCCCTATTTTATTCCCCTCGGACTGATTACACACTGGCTGATGATCTTCTCTACAAAATGAAACACGCAAGCAACAGCAAACTTGGAGGCCAAAGGGTGGACCCCACAGCAGAGCGCGTGCTTCCTGCGCTTGCCTCAGCAGCCTTCAGCCCCGTTCAAGACTCATAGAAGCTGCCGGCAGCGGGCTGCTCCTCGCCCTTCCCCTCCTCGCCGCCCCACGGCCAGCCAGCAAAGGCAGAGGAGAGGGAAGAGAAGGAGGCGCCCGAAGACACAGAGGAGGAGGAGGAGGAGGAGGAGGAGGAGGAGGAGCGAATGGTGCTGCTGCCGCTGCCGGCACCGCTGGAGGAAGAGGTTGAAGAGGACAGGGTGTGGCCTTCTGCGGAGATGCAGCTGCAGGCCACCGAGCGGGTGCCTGCAGGGAGGTGGGGCAGGTGGGGGTGTGCGAATGTCAGGGCGCGGGTGGACCATTCACGAGCATGCAGTAATGGGGGCTCCCGATTCCACACTGCTCAGCCAGGCACGCCAGTGATCCCAACCACAGAAAGTGGATGTTGTGACAGCATGTTGCATTCGGCTCACCATCCTCGTCCTTGCAGTCAAACTGCACACGTGCCGACTTGGGGCACCCTGCCTCACACTGTTTGCGCTGCTTCTTGCACCTGCACAGGTGAGCGCCGGTTCGAATCAGTGCCATGCGGCTCCTTGCATATAGCAATGCTGATCCTCCAAAGCAACAGTGCACTGGACGGCTTGCCCTGCGCTGCTGCGCGCCGGCACAACAAGCGCAGCCCAAGATGGCCGCACCAGTCTGTCTCCCGAGCTGCTGCTGCTGAGAGCAGCAGGGCGCCGAACAGCAGCGCCAGCGCGTGCTTAATTGTCCTACTGCACGGGCGTGCGGAATGTGTGCGGCGAGCGGTAAGCGGCGGCGAGCGGCGGTGAGCGGCGGTTGCGGCAGCGGCAGAAGAGGCAGGGCGGTCGCAGTGTGCTGCCCGAGAGCAGGCCCTCAGCGGGTGCAGCTGGAAGCCCCACCTGGTGAGCGTGTGGAGGCGCCTGCCGTTTGTCTCGCCCGAGAGCCGAGCGCGTTGGAGTGAGCGCTGGTGGTGGCTGGGCGTGTGAGGAGCAGTCGAATGATGGTGTGTACGCCTGGAGGCTGGGCAGCCGCAGGCAGCTTCACCCACCTGCACCGCCGCCGCATTGGCCGGTCCCACGACACCCGCCCAAAGCGCGTGCTGCTGGTTTATCTTTGCTCACTCTCACTTCCCTTTTCATCACGCAACCATGTCCTGCACCAAGCTGCTTCTCGCAGCAGCCCTGCTGGCGGTCTGCTTTTGGGCGGCACCTGCGGCTGCCGGCGCCGGCTGCGACGCCGCCGCGGCCGCGTGCCAGCGCCAGTGCGCCCCGCAGGCTCCCAAGTTCGACTGCAAGGAGGCAGACGGCGCAATCTCCTCGTCCTGCGCGTGCGTGGGCGGCAGCGGCGGCAACGCCGCGGTGGGAGGGGAGCAGGCACAGCAGGCTGGCGCAAACAACGGCAACAACGGCGCCCGCTTGAGCGGAGACTCGCAAAGCGACACACCCACTGGCAGCGGCTTTAGGAACGTGCCCACGCAGCAGGTGAGCAGCGCTGGCGGCGCAGCCCAGGCTGCTGGACAGTGTCGCGGGGCGCCATGCCGGCGCAGCCTGCTAAGCATGCTGCGGCGGTGGCAGCCGTCGCATGCCATTCGTTGCGGGCTGCTTGAGAAGCTCATTACAGATGCATCAACCCCAGTGTTTCGAATCCGCACTCAGCTGCCTGCCGGTCCTCCCATCCTGCACAGGCCTGCGCGCTGCTTGCCCTGGCGGCAGCAGCCGCGATGGCGCTCCTGTGAGCTTTGCCGCTGGCCTGTTGACTACTGCTCAGAGGCTGTAGCCGCACACTGCCCACCGCTGGCTAGCTCCACTGCAGCAGCGCAGCTGGCGGGCGGCTGAGGCGGTGGGGTGGCGCAGCTGCGGAATTCCGGCAGTTCTCACCTGGCCATTCCTGGCAGTACTCGCGTACCAACTCTCGCTGGACGGGGCAGCAAAGCTGCCTTTCCTTGCACCTAGGAGGCCATGAGACGATTTGTTTTCAACAATAATTGTTGTAATACCTGTTCAGTGAGCCAGCAAAGGGCTGAGACGTGTTGATGGCCAGCATGACTGTGCTGCCGGCGGTGGCGGCGGCGGCGGCGGCGGCGGCAGCGGCGGCGAGAGGGCGCACTGAGCGGGTTGGCCCGGAGCGCCGCAGCGATCGCCCAGCGTTTTATTCAAGTGCAGTGAGCCCGAAAACCCAGCAGAGCGCACTTCGGTGCCTCGGGCCCGAGTACGTCGAGTTTGCCCTGGTCGGGGCACAGGAGTACCGTGTACCGAAGGTCAACCCGCCTTCTGCCTGCCCCTGCGCACAGCCTCCGTAGATGAATAGAATGTTTGGCAGGCTGTGGCCGCTGCTAGCCTGTCTGTGGCTGGCGGCCGCAGGCGCAGGCGCGACTAGCGGCACAGGCAGCCACGCAAACCATGCCCCAAAGCCGCTGTTTCCAGGCACCTATTCACTGACATGGGCGGCACTGAAGAGAGGGTGCTCAGTGTCCGGTGCGGTCGGGACACTCGCCAGTCGCGCTCCGCTGCCTGCATTCGACGTTGAAAAGCGCGAAAATGGGTTTAGCATTTTGTTTCGCACCGGCCTGTGTGGCGCCACTTTGCTCCGCCGTCGCCGCCGCCGTCGCCGCCGGACCCGGTCGTGCTTGGCCGGTCGCCTGGCCTTCCGCACTAACAAGGCCACACAGTTGCCTGTCAAGGTGCCAACCCTCCCTACCTCCCACTCTGTTACCTCCCTTGCCGCAGCGGCAGTGGAGGTTCGCGCCTGCCCACAGGTCACCGTCGCCCACCACGGCGGGGGCGACAGCGGCTGGGGCACCCCCGGGCCAGTGTGCGGCAACAGCGGGCCCGTGTTCCTTAATACCACGCGTGACGACAAGCGGGAGCACCACTGCCAGGGCTTGGGCTGCCCAACCGTCAACCCGCTGCAGCGCTGGGTGGTGCGCCTGCCACCCTGGGCACCGCCGGGGGCCACACTCCCCGGCCGCTTGCTGACCCTTGAGGTGCGCGGCAGCTACGGTACAGATGGCGCAGGTGTTGCCACAGACAGCACCGGTCTTGCTGTCACATTTGGCATGTGGCATGTGGCATGTGGCATGTCCACCCAGCGCTGCACAGCCGTTGCCCTGAATGATGATTGCCCGCCACATGTCACACCGCCTTTCCGTCCAGCACCCGTTCCGCATCCCTCCTCTCCACCCGCAGTCTGTGGGCCGCTCGGGGACCCCATGCAAGACCCTGCTGGCGGCGCCCACCAGCTGCAGCGACATCTGCAACCTTTACTTCTCCACTCTGGGAGACCCTGCCGCTGCCTGGCTGCTGGAGGTGCTGCCCGACAACCGCTACCTGCTGCGAGCACAGGTGAGGGGCAGATGGGGGCGGCTGTGGTGCGGTTGGTGGCGAAGGCAGGTGTGGCGCAGATGTAGCGCAGATGCTGCTGCCGTACAGCATGCCATGGCCCGAAGTTCCCCCTACCCAACTCACTTATAACTTATAACTTATAAGTGAGTTCGCATCCGTATCTCCGTCTGCACATCCTGCTTGCTGTGCACAGGGCCGCGTCGCCTGCCCCCAGCGCTACCTGTACGTGTATGGAGTGGGCGGCCCTGCCTCCAAGCAGGCCCTGCAGCTGGGCACCCGGGAGGAGGCCCTGGCCAATGCTGCTGTCATCCTGTCGCGCATTGGCGACCTTCCTCCAACTGCCTCGCCACCGCCGCAAGTGCAGTCGAGCCCGCCGCCGCCGCCGCCGATGCCCAGCCCGCCACCGCCGGCTGTTACTGGCACTGTGACAGCTCCCCAGAAGATCATCACCGTCCAGTTTGACCCCAAAATCTCCAACCCAGTCGCCAGCCTGTTCCGCTGTGGTGGCTCGCGCGTGCCAGCAGGCAGGGGCCCTGACATCTCTGGCTCAGCGGTGCGAGTCCCCAACAGCAAGCAGGTGAGCTGCAGACTGGGGCTGGGACGGGGCTGGGCTGGTGGGGCCTAGGGCAGCTCAATCAATGCTGCTGCTGCACACGGTGCCCGATCAATGCTGCTGCCATCTGCTGGCCAGCAGGCCTGCCCCCTGCCGGCACTGCGCGTGCACATCATGCCCCTCTCTTGCCGCCCATGCAGCTCAAATGCGTATTCCCGCCGGGCACCTACACCTGGGGAGCGGTGTACCAGTTTAAGGTGTGGCAGAAGCCCAGCCTTGGTGGCGCTGACACGCTGGCGCTGGTGCTACCGCCGTTTACTGCCCCCAATGCGCCCAGGTGAGTGGGCCAGGCGAGGCAGCTGTGCTTGGGTTTGCTTGCCTTTTGGACAGCGCTAACAGTGCAGAGATGTGCTGCTGTTCCACGCCGTGCATCACATGCACCTCGTCACCCCTTCCTCTCCCTCGTGCGCTCCAGCCCGCCGCCGCCTGCCGACCCCGCCCCGCCCAAGCTGGTCAGCGCCCGAGCGCTGGGCGGCAAGACGGGCCAGGCGACTGCCTCCGGCCCTGCAGGGGCATACAAGCTGTGGCACTTCACGGCTAAGCCCACAGCTGGTGGGCAGAGCGTGATGGTGGAGTCCCTTGCACCAGATGCGCTCCTCTCCGGCCTGAGGCCCAACACGCAGGTGCGCCTATGGCCGCAGTGTGGGGGCGTTGCTTCCATCCTCAGGGCTGTCTCACACAGCACATGCCTGCCTTCTTGACAAATGCTGGCTGAATCCGTGTGGTCCTCGCTGCTGTCTTCTTCCCCTGCAGTACACCATCACTCTTGCGGCCGTGACCCCCGGCGGCCGCAGCTTTACCGCAAAGAACTCCCTGAAGATCCGCACCCCTGGCATCGGGTGCGGCTCGCGCTCTGGTGCAGCCAGTTCATGGCCGCGCTTGGCTGCTATCACCGGGCTGTGCGCTTGGCTGTGTGCCACTGCCGCGGTGATTGTGCTTGTAAGCAGGCAAGGCGTCTCAGCCTGCATGCAGCTGCTCTCACCTGCCCACCACTGCCATCTGTCTCAATATGGCCACCAGGGATGCGCTGATCCATAACGCTGAGCCCAAGAGCCACACCGCGGCCACAATCGAGCTGACGCCTCCTGCCGCCAACAATGCGGTCGTCTCTAAGTGAGGGACAGGGAGTGGCCTGCCCCTTGCCGGGTCGATACGGGTTGCCTTGCAGCTGGGGTGCGGCACCTTTCCCTCCTGACCACTGCCGCTGGCTCATGCACCCACCCGGCAGGTACATCTGTGTGCTGTGCCTACTGCGCTCTCGCGTCTCCTCAGCAGCCACGCGGGCCGCCGTAGTTGCGTCGGCCAGCGGCTTTGTGTGCCCCTACGGGCGCAAGCCCATTGTGCAGGAGTGCCCCACCAGCAGCTGCACTGTGAGAGGGCTGGGCGCAGGTGAGCAGGGGGTGCTTGTGGTGCATGCACACCCCACAGCAGCTGATGGACCTGAATCAGCCTACCAGGCGCTATGCAAGCAAATGTCTGCTTTTGGTTGCGGGGATTGCTCCTTACGTGCTCCCCTCTCGCCTCCCCTCATAGCCCTCCCGCCACCCATGCATTGCAGACAATGAGTATTCAGTGAGCGGCTATGCGGTGATCAATGGCCAGCAGCGCCAGCTGGCCAACAACGCCACGCTGGTGCAGCCGCCCATCAACGCTCCTGTGCTGACCCAGGCCAACGAGATTGGCAGCACGTCTGCCACAGCAACTGCCGAGCCAGCCAATGGAGTCACTCACACTCGGGTGAGTGCATGCACGTGGATCTGGGCCGCTGCATTGTGCACCTCGCCCCCTGGATTGTTGGAGCTGAGCTCCAATTCGGGCCACAGATCCCCACAAGTCTTTTTGCTTGCCCTGGCCGCAATCCGATGGCTTCTCCTCTGCACCCCTGCGCGCAGTACCGGTTTACGGTGACTGGGCAGACCACCCTGGTGTTTGAGAGGGTCTCCCGGACGGCCACCTTTACCGGCCTGGAGCCCAGCACCCAGGTGGGCCTGCCTGCCCTGCCTGTGCCGACTGCATGCTCAGCAGAAGCTGGGGCAACGGCTGTGCCGCCAGCTGATGACAGCACACCCGCCGCATCACACTCGCTGTTTGTGAGCATACTGCACTGCCGTCCTCCCGCTGCCCTCCCTCTCCACAGTACGAGGTGTATGTTGAGGGGCTGACTGGTCCGGTTGCCAACCCCACCGTCAGCAAGCGCTCCAACGTCAAGAGCTTTGTGACCACCGCTGCCGGCACGCCCGGCATTGCCGCCCGCGGCCAGGGCCCCTCGGCTGGCGTGGTGGAGGTTCGCGGGCCTGAAGGAACCTGGACGGGCTATGAGGTCACGTACTGCAACCTGCGCAGCAGCGTGTGCAAGACAGTGCCGTGCGCCAAGGCAGCACAAGACCCCACCACATGCAGCCTAACGGGGCTGGAGGATGACTGCCCTTATTCCGTGGAGGTGGGTGGGTTTGCAGGGGGAGACCAACTGCCCATTGCTTGGGGGATGCCATGCATGAGAGGTTGTTGTTGGCGGCTGCCGGATACCAAGTGTGCGGTGCCTGCTGAAACGGCTGCTCCGCCAGCCCCTCCTTTTGGCAGGTGGTGGCCACCAAAACCGGCGGCACACCCACCAGAAGCTCACCCTCTACGCCCACCACCTTTGCAACGGACGCCCTTCCGCCGCTACTCTCGCCGCCGCCCTCTCCAGCCGCTGCCACCAGCCCTCCGCCCTCTCCGGCCGCCGCCACCAGCCCCCCTCCCTCTCCCCGCCCTCCGCCACCTTCCCCCAAGCCAGTGCCTTCTCC